>BEWF01000095.1:0-192370 GCA_002583695.1 Pleurotus salmoneostramineus
CGCCTCCCTCCCTCCCCTCCTTCCCCTCCCTGTTCATGAAACGCTCACACACGCCTCACCCAACCATCTCCCCCACCGTAAAATGCACACAATCCCCCTCCCCCAGCACCAACCTCACAGGCAACCGCGGATCAACATGCACCGGGGCACTACTCCCTACATAAAAGTACCCACGTGTGAAATTTCGTGTTATGGCGGCTGTTTCGTCTTCTGTGAGTGCGCGTTGGCGTTTGAGGGGACGGAAGGGGAGGGTGTGTGTGTTTGTGTTGGGTTGNNGTTGGGTTGGGTTGGGTTGGTTTTGGGTGGGTTGAGTGAGTTGGGAGAGGGGGGGTTGGGAGGGGGTGGTTTGAATTTGTTGGGGTTGGGTGGTAGATGTGGCGGCGGTGGATTGGGAGGACGTGGAGAAAGCGGTTGTTGATGTTGAGGTGGAGGTTGTGGAGGGAGAGTTGTAGTCGTAATAATGCGTATGGGGATGTGGATTCGGTTGAGGATGTTGTGGGAGCGTAAGTGAAGGTTGCGTTTGAGTTTGAGCTTGTTGTGTTTGTGTTTGCTGGGGTACGATGGTCGTCACAGGCATCGCAGACGTCGGCGCCGGCTGCGCACCGACAGAGAATATCTGTTGTGGATTCGCACTTTGAAAGCCTTGCTGTTGTTGTTGTTGGTGTAAAGGAGCTTTCAGTTGGAAAGAGTACATCAGATGTTTCTTCGTATCGCCATCGGATGTGTTTGGGGTACTACCTGGTGTGTGATGGGGAGGATGATGAGCTTGGGGGTGGTCTGTAGTGTCAGGCGGTAACGCAGGTGTACCGGATGGATCGGGGTAAGCGCAGGTAGCACCCAGCCCGCGTTTAAGGCAGCTCTACAACACGAATATGGAGGGAGGGAGGTTAGTTATAGAGTCAATGGTCAGTGAGAGGGAGCGGTGCAGACTTGGCATGGAAGGACTTCGCTGCATCTTGTCTTTCCTGTATGACACGCTACGCAGGCTCTGCGGACGGACGGGGCCTTTGCTAGGATCGCCGGAGTGAGCGAGGTCAAAGCGTCGTCGAGGAGATGAAATGATTTACGTTTTCGTGTGTTGGGTGTCCCGTTGTTGCTGTTGTTAATGTTGGAGTTAGGGTCCGGCGGGCCTTGCAGTTGTTGCTCTACATCGAGCGTCGGAGTGGCCGTTTCGTGCGCCGGATCGTCTGTGCTCAGCGCCGACATTGGGGGAAGGACGCCGAGAGACTAGAGAGGGGGACCGTGAGGCGGAGCCCAGCGGACGGGGTTTTGCCCGTGGAAATATTTGGAGGGGTGTTTGGTTCGGCCGGTGAATGTAAATAACTACAACGAGGAGATTGAGATCGATCGTCTCATGTTGACTTTTCTCGCTTGAAAAAGTTAACCCCTTCAAACCAAACGCAAATCCTATAAATAATCACACCGGGACTCGGGGACTCGTTATTCCTTTTCGACCATGAGCAACGACAACAGTAGCTCCAACTCGCCGATGCCCTCGACGCCTGACTTTGACTTTGCTTACGATCCAGCCATGTTTCCAAATCCACCGTCTCTCCCGTCGTCTGCACATCTCTTCAGCTTCAACTGGGACGTCCAGGACCAACAACAACAGCAACACCCAGGCTCATCCGCCTACCCCCAACTCCCCCCTTCCTCATCCTCCTCTGCCTACTCCACCCCGCATCTCAACACATCTCCCACCCAAGGCGTACGCATCTCCTCCCGCTCCGCATCAGCAAACTACCACACCGCCTCCTCATCTACACCAACCGCAAACAGACAGTCGACTCAATCACCCACCATCCCTGCCCACCCAAGTACACAACACCAGCACCACCAACCACGCTCTGCATCTGCGTCCTCCTTAACACGCACGAAACCCCTCCTTTCGACACCTCAAAAACGACTTAACCATATCATGTCCGAGCAGAAACGCAGGAACGCCATAAGGGATGGGTATGCCCAGCTTATTGCGCTCCTTGCACCTGCGGACGGTGCACCGGGTATTGGGATGCCTACGCGTGGTAGACCAAAGGGGAGCGGCAGTCGCGGCAAGGGGAGGAGTAAAGGAAAGAGTGGCGTTTTGTTTCGTGCGGTTGAGTATTGTCAGTGGTTGGAAGAGGGGAGGGCTGCGTTGGAGGAGGAGGTAAGGAGAACTGAGCAAGCTGCTGGGATCAATCAGCAATAATCAGAGCCGCATCGACATCATTTGGAATTTGAGTACGTTCGTCTACCTCGACCTCTTTGTGTATGCGACTCTCTCTGATCGCATTCTCTTTCATAGAATCTTGGATATCCTGCACGACGAACGATCTCTACGAAATACGAATATACATTTACATCTCCCAAATAATAAATTAACCCTATACCTACATCTAATTACTTGCTCGCCCATTCTCTCCTACCCTCGCATCCTCCCTCCGACCTCGTTACACACCTCCATTCCTGTAACATCTAAAAAAAGAAACCATCCATCATCACTGCAATCGTGCAATCCAATCAATTCAGTTGTTGGATCTCGATCCAAAGCTCAAAGCAACAAAAACATGTGCGTTGACCATGTGTCTCCATCCTTGAGTCCTTCCAAGAAAAGATCCTGCCACGCGTTGGGCCGGAGCTGTTTACCCACCCCTGCGCCAGTGCCAGTGCCACCCGTATGTCCATGTCACGTCGTCGCATCACCACCATCATCACAAGCAGATCACAAGGTATATGCACAAGTAGCCCTTGGTTTTCAGATGCCTCTACCACCACCACCGTCGATTTCACCTGCCCACGCACACCACCCTTCTGGTCGATACGACCCCAAATACATCCATACACCCACACCTCCCAATCATCTCAACAATACCACCACTAGTAATACACCCAAGAAAGATAATAGTAGTAACGACGACTGGCCAATCCCGCAATTCAACCTCCAATTCCAAGACATCGCACATCCCGGTGCGCGTCTTTTCTTCCACTGCATCACACAACCGGAAAAAGAAGTGAAGGATGCGGTGATGAGGTGTTTTAGGGTGTTGTATGGGAATTGTGTGGATGTTCCGAGGGAGTGAGTATTACCATCCGTATTTCATGTGTTGCGAGGAATGTTGAGTTGATGAATAGTGTAAAGACGATTACGATTGTGTTTCGTCCGATGGAGGGTGTTGCGCATACGTTTGGGACCAAGGAACATAAACAGATACATCTCTCGTTGGATCATATTGCGAATACGCATCGGAATTGGCGGCCTACCACCCCTTCCCCCTCCATCCTCCCCACTCCCATCCCTAATACCACTCCTCCTCGTACCACCTCCACCATCCTCCCCACTCCCATCCCTTCCACCCTCAACCCACCCTCAACCAACACAACCAT
Source organism: Pleurotus salmoneostramineus (assembly GCA_002583695.1). NCBI lineage: Eukaryota > Fungi > Basidiomycota > Agaricomycetes > Agaricales > Pleurotaceae > Pleurotus > Pleurotus salmoneostramineus. The sequence goes on from BEWF01000095.1 coordinate 3,364, forward strand.
CCCTCATAACAACACACCTAACACGAACACGAACCCAAACCCGAACACGAATGGGATGATCATATCAAAAGACGAACGAACAACACACGAAATCCAAGGCGTCCTAACACACGAGATCGTACATTGTTATCAGTTCAACGCGTTGGGGACGTGTCCCGGGGGTTTGATCGAGGGTATCGCGGGTGAGCGCTTGAGTTTTTTCGTTCGTGTGTTCGTGGTGTCGGTGTGTCGGTGTGTTCGTGTGTTCGTGTTGATGGAGGGAGGGGATGGAGTCGTGTGTCGGTGTGTCGGTGTGTCGGTGTGCTGTGGAATTCTTCTTTCGGCGTGGTCATATGGAGCGAGCTTCCAAGCTTCAGGATCGTGTATATGACGCGACGCGTGAAAGACGCGGCTACCCTTGCACCCAACCCATATGATCCTTATTTCTTATTTTCCATTCTATTCTATTCCTATCTTCCATTTATATTTCCATACCCTCCGTGGGGCCTTGCATTCGGCCACCGCAGCGACCACCTGTCCTAATCCTGTGTCCCATGGATGATGCATTGATCTCTCTCCTCTCCTTACCCTAATCATCTTGATTTAATTTGCCAAACAGACTACGTCCGCCTCCGCTCCTCTCTCTCCCCACCGCACTGGTCTCCCCTCCCAAACAAAGAAAAAGACAAATGGGACGCAGGCTACGAACGCACCGCGTACTTCCTCGAGTGGATCGAGAGGCGGTATGGGGATGGGAGTGTAAGTGAGGTGAATTGGTGGATGAGGGAGAGGGTGTATCATAATGTTGATGATGGTGATAATAATAATAATAATAATAAGGGGAATGATAGGAAGGGTGAGGGGAAAGGGAAGGGGAGTGTGTGGAAGGCGGTTACGGGGAGAGGTGTGGATAAGTTGTGGAGGATTTATTGTGAGGAGGTGTGTGGTAGTTACTAGTCGCTTACAGTGTACGGAGAGTATTTCAAGTGAGAGTGAGAGTGCGAATGAGGGAGGGAGGGAAAGAGGGAGAGGGAAGAGAGAATTATTATATATTGATTCATTTGCTGCGTTCTATGTATTTAGAAAAACCTGCGTTAACACCCAAAAGGACGACGGTAGAAATACAGAAATACAGAAAAATGTGAGGTATGTTAAGGTTGGAAGAGATACACCCGACAAGACAAAGCAAGTTAACGATAAAAAAAAAGAGAAAGAGAAAGAGACAACAACGAGATACTAAGCGCAGAGGGATGGAATACCATCCATCATCATCATCATCATCATCATGACATGACGGACTCATCCCAATTCTTCATCCAACTCTCGTGCCAAAAAGTCGTCGTCGAACCCAAAATCTCCAGCATTACTTTCCTCCTCCTCAGTCTCCTCCACCTCTTCTTCTTCGTCCCCGTTCTCTGGAATGACATCCGGTATCGGTAGTGTCGGTGCATTCTCCGAGTTCAGTCGAAGTTGCGGTGGCGTCCCAGCACGAGAATGCGTTCTTGACTGGGACCTTGACACCGACTTCCTACCACCAACACCGCCACCACCGCGACGATGACGTCCATTCCCATTCCCATCTCCATCTCCATCACCATGCAAATCAAAATCATCCGCCGAAAACGCTTCTTTCAATTTTGAAAACTTTGATCTGTCAAATGCGAGTTTCTTCCGCTTCGCGAGAGGTGATCGGAGGATGTCATCTTTGTCGGGGATGTCGAAGCCGCCTTCTGAGGGTGTGACGCTCCGGAGGCGTTTGCGACCTAGTCGTGGGGTGCCGTTGACGCTACTGAGGAATGAAGATGAAAAAGTCATCAGTGGTATGGAATGGAATGCGAGTATGGTATGAATGTAACTGACCTGGTAGTACTCCCAGCCTCATCATCCGACATCATCTCACTCCTCGTAGCACTCCGATCACTCTTCGCATCATCACCATCCTCATCATCATCACTCTCATTCATCGCAGCCTCAACCTCATCATTAATATCGTCCCAATCAATCGCGTCGAACTCTAGGGACGGCGCCCCAGCCCCAGCCCCCGCCGGATTCTGCACATCCCAATCATCGCCGTCCGGATCGTGGTCTGAGGAAATGTCAACAGCGTCCGTAGGAGGACTAGAACTCGGCCCAGTCACCGGAGGCTCGTCCAATAGGTACGGCGTCTCATCCTGATGTCGCCACAGGGCCACGGAGTCTGTAAACCATGACACCCAAACAATCTTGATACCCCCTCGCCGTCTTGCCATGTCGACTTTGACAGTACCCCGCTATGGATATAAGTGATCGTAAGGAGACGAAAAAAAAACACCTGTTTTGAGAACACGTTCATTCTTACAACGAGGAGGAAGGGGCGGCTTACTTTGGCAGCGACGACATGTGTTATCTCGCCAGTTAGTTCCGTCGATACTTTGGCACCGAACATACGTGCCATTCGCCAGATTTCAGTAGTTTCTGGGTTCGTATCCAAGGGGATCACGCTGGAAAAGAGGATATGGACACCTTTGAAGACTTCGGAACGCAGTCGAGGTATTATCCGCTGGGTGCAAAGGATCAATTAAGTCGTTTCGGCGGAGTAACCTCTGGCGAACGCACCGTTACGTCGTAAAGGGTTTTCAGGGTTTCTTTACCTCTACCCCGTGGGCCTTTTTCATCTTGAGGACGGGCTTCGTACGCAGCATAAAACTGTTTATGGATCTCGTCCAAAAGCTGTCGAGGATTTGAGATAATGCAACAAAACGAACGAAGACGGGAAACTTACACTGCCAACACGCTCCAATTCGCAATCATCGTTCTTCAACAAAGCTTTGCGAGCGTGCTTCTCTTTTGAGGTGTCAGGGGGTGCTTCAGTCGTAGATGACGATGAGGGCGAGGCTGATGCTTCCGTAGCTGGTGGTGGGTCTTCCGAAGCTACCAAGGCCTCTTGTTTCTTGGCCAACGGACGTTCCTCCATCTGAGCTTCCAGGGCCAACGAATTTTGCGTCAAAAGCCGTGTCGCATTCATTTCTTGTCTCTCGGCCTCTTCTGGGGTAGGTCGCGGCGTCTCAGAAGCTAACGCGTGCTCGGCCGCAGCATCAGTTTGCTTGGTAGGTCCTATGGAAGCTGTGGCGTTAGCACCGATACTATGAGGACTAGAATAACAAATAACTAGCCTGTGGTATTTTTCGGAGGCCCAGATGGTGCTAATGGCTCCAACTTGGGTAGAAAGGATGAATTGATGTCACCGATTCCCACAAAAAAGTCATCTGGAAGGAGATTAGACGATGTATTCGACACAGAGAGATAGGACTCTGTACACACAAGGTATAACCTTGATTAGATTTGGACTCCATTCCCACACGTCGGCACGATCGTCTATAATAACCACCATAGACGTATCACAGGGGAAGAGACGTTGCAAGCTCTTTTGTGTGAGACCTGAGGCGCTCGATCAATCAGTTCAACTCTTCCGCGGACTGTTTTTGGTGGAGCAAACACTCACTGCCACTTTCATCGCGACTTAGTATACGTCCGCCAAAATATTTTCTATCTGGGTCGATCGCAGCGCAAACCTCTTCGGCGTAGGCTCGCGTTCCCATAGTGTAAACGTGCATTTCATATGTAGCCGAAGTCTCCTCCAAAAATCGCTTCCAGCCCGGCCTGTCATCCGATCCAGTGATGAGGACGATCGCTTAGTGTGGGGGGTTGATAAAGGCCACGCACCTAGGCTTGATATAGTACATACAACCTTCATTTTCCAGTAGCTTGGCCTTGCCCTTCGGTAAACGGGACGGAGGACTAAATGATTCCGGACCCAGTTTAAACTTCTTAACGTCTTTCAGAGCCTCCCAGTTAGGATTACATTCGTCATCAGATGTTTCGTTCGTATTGTCGTCGGTGTCGTTATTGTCGGGTGGCTTCTTTGAGGAGGAAGGCTTTGAGTCTTGACGGGCCTCCCAAGCTTCACCTTCGTTGATCCATTCCCCGACAGTAGGATCAACGGTCGCGTGAACGATAGTCTGGTCGAGATCAACGATGAGGGAGAGTTTGCGTGCTTTAAGGAGGTGTTGCGCAGTTTCGCGTTCGATTCTCCTGGCCTCTTCAAGTGAGACCGTAGGACCGAAAGCGGAATGGGTCATTGGTATGGATGCACGCGATGCATCAGAGAAGCCAGTATAATCATAGCTGTAATATCTCGGCATTAGTGATACACTGAAAGGGTTTCATTGCAAAGAGCACGCACTCTGTCATATCCTTGCCGCAGACTCCGCAGAGACCCCCGATTTGGATACCATGGGTACATGGTTCATTCACGAGGACGACTGGCTTGTCCTTTGCCTTGCGAGGTGATATGACGTCGCCTACTTTGACATTCCAGACATCTATTACGCCCTCTACTGTGGAATCCCATGTGCCGAAACGTGTCTCAGGTGATGCGCCGGGAGTTGGGGAGAGATAAACGAAAGAGTAACTGAGTAAACGAGTGCCGCGTTGGATGGAGTCGGTGGGTTTCGCGTCTAATGAGACTAGCTTTATGGGATATGGCAGAGTGAGGGGGAGATAGAGCTCGGTCGAACCAGACATGAGAGACGCGAGCTCGGAGGTGACCACAGGAAGTGCAACTTTGAGTCGCTTGTCGATCTTGGCCTTTCAAAACAAACAATGACCTCAATAATGCCTCCGGGCCACAGTCACACAAGTCAATGCGTTCATGTTGAGTTCCATAAAAATAAGTACATGACAATGGTGAGTATGTGTACATGCCATCCGAAATATAAGGTAGTATCATTTTGGGTATACAAAATGTTCGTGTCTAATCGTAAAAGGGCTGAGAACATCGTTTCCGGCACCGCCACTTAAAGCATGGTAAACACTATGGCGGCACCGATAGCACCAAGGACCAAGGCGTGCTGGCCAGGCGACCTGTTTTCGGCACCGTTGTGGGTGCTGGTGGGTGAGGGCGGTACGGTATGTGCTCCGGAGGTCGCGCTGGATGCGTGTGTCAAGGAGGATGTGTGGGGTGCAGAGACCGCAAATGTTGCAAAGGTAGGGAGCGGCGGGTTGGCCACGGGGATGTTTGGTTGTGGCTGGGGCTGAGGTTGAGCGGGAGCGGGAGCAGGGACGGGAGCAGGAGCGGGCGCGGGTCCTGGGGGTGGTTGTTGTGGCTGAACAGGGGCCCCTGGTGCTCCCCCTGGTGCTCCTTGAGGAGGTGGTGGTCCACCGAAGCCAGTCTCGAGGGGACTTTGAAAGAAAATCGATGAATAAGTATACGACAGAAGCTACTAGCTGTCCTGGTACTCACATATCTGGCTCGTCCATTCCAAAGGTTGGCGTAGGCCCTATGGGCGGCGGAGTCTGCGCTTGAACAACTGCGACAGTAGCAAAGAAGGCAGAGAGGGCGAGGGTAGCGCTGAACTTCATGATGTCTATGAGATGTGTCGAACTGTGGAAGGAGCTTGCTGGGCTTGGAGAGTCCATAGTCGGGCGGGGCATTCTCTATTTATCAGTAGCTTTGCTTCGTGTCACCATACCCAATTCGCTTCTAGCTGGATTCGTTGCATCGCGACGCTCCTGCCACTTGACCATAGAATGAGGGTGCTCGGCGGCTCGAATACACAGAATCGGTGAGCTAGCCACGTTGAGCTTCACACTCGCTGTCATCCTATGCCAAATACAGGCCACGTCTATGAATCGATGATCACCTTTGACGCACAGTATGTATGTTTTCCCTTCGAAACGGGGTACATCGTCAAGCTAGCGCACCACATTCACTGACTAGTCGACGCCTGTCAGCCACAATGACTGCGGGACTTAGTCTGCTGCGAAAACCAAAAGCTGAACTCTTCGTGCCTAAAAAGGGGGGAAGGAAACCAAATCCTGACAAAAACGATGCATTAGTACAAGGTAGTAAATTGTTCTACGGTATAGTCCATCTCCACAATTCTCTCATATCAGCTTCGCCTTCTTGGGAGGTGGCATCGCTTTCTCCACTTCCTTTCTCTTCTTAGATGCACCATGCCTGAAAGTATCCATGTGTTCGCGGAACTTGAGGCGCACCTGAGTTGTGACCTGGCCAACATCAGACTCCGCGCCGTTGAACTTGATAGCGTTCGAAAACATAAGACCGATATCAGCTTCAAAGGCTCCAACAGACTCGTATACCCCTCCGTCCAGCTTCTCCCGGATCGTGCGCAGGTCACGAGCATCTTTCTTGGGTATGACATCGTAGTATGTAGGGACACCAAGAGCCACAGGATCAACAGGCTCAAGGAAAACCCAACAGCTAGGATATATCAGTAAGGGAAAGCGCAGTGTACACATCGAAAGCTTACATAGGATCTTTGACCATATGATTCAAGACGCTAGTCAGACCCCTCTTCTCAGCTGCTGAGAGCTTGCGTTCCATCGCCTTCTGCCATTCTTTGCGGAAAAGGCGTTCAACGACGTCGACACAATTGACAGGGTACGTCATCGGGGGGTTGAATTGACGACAGTTGCTGAAAACAAGCTCAACGTCCTTCTGGAAACTTTCCATGGTCGTATACAAGCCATCGTTCAACTTCTGTCCCATCGTACCGAAGTCCATGGGGTGGGCAATCTCTTCTAGATACCTGGAGATAATGGTCGGTCTCTGTGACGCAAAACGAAGCATGGATAACTCACGTAGGGCATCCATCGAGAATAGGATCGACAGGACGCAAGAAGATTGCCGACTCGGGTAACTTCTTGATCATCTTGAGAATTTCTCGACACGCCTTCTCATTGAGTGGTGTTACTTGAACAACCGGCTTCTTCGACTTGGGCGGAGCAACGGCGACAGGGGGAACTGGAGGGACCACCTCCCTGTCCTTTCCTTTGCTAGACGAGACTTCTGGTTGGGGTGCCTTCGGTGGTTTGTGGCTAGGTTCAGGAGGTGCTTTCCGCTTGATTGGGCTGTGCGGTTTGGCAGAGGGGACCTGAATCGGCGCCGGCTTCGGAGGTGCAGGAGTGACGGACGGCCCGGGTGAAGGCCTCTCTCGTTTGGCTGGTGTGGCTAGCGATAAGATATCCTCATCCTCATCCAGTACGTCTTTCTTGCGCTTAGAAGATGCAACAGACTCGATGGACATACGATCTCGTTCTTTCTCCTTGCCAAGGTGTTTCTGACGGTGTAGACGCTCTTCAACCTTCTCTCGCTCCATAGCAATGACCTCTTGTAACAGGTCATGCGAGCCATCATCAACGTACGGTGGTGGCGGCTCTAAGACCTTGGGCCTCTTGAGCTTGAGTTTGTTGTTGCCAGAAGCCTTGGGAGCAGGCTCTGGAAGCGGTGGTTTAGACTGTCCTCCCACCTTGAGCTTGATAGTAGGTCGTGGTGCTTCAGTGGGAGGAGGCCGAGGCACAGGAGCCGGTGTTGAGATGGGGCGGGGAGCGGGCGAGGGAACTGGATGCGCGGCTGGACGGCGCTCCACAGGAGGCGGTAAGGGCGGGGGATTCGTGGCTGCCTTGGCCTCCAACGTCTTGTTCATCCTGCTCCATTCTGTAAATCGTATTAGCCAGGGACATTGCTTGTATGCAAGCTAATACGCACGTTTCTCAAAGAAGATTTCAAAGGTAATAGCTTCATTATGGACGTAGGTTCCTGCTGAGTTGTACAACTTTGCATTGTTTATCATCAACCGGAAGTCGCCTTCGAAGGCAAATCGGTCCTTGTATTTTCCCGAATTGAGTTTCGCAGCCATGGTGCTCAAGTCCATAGGGGACTTGATAACTTCGAAGTAGCTAAGATTTGGAGCGACATTAGTCCTGCACAGTCCCCTGTTAGGCTTACTTACTTGGGAGCTTGGTCTCTGATTGGGTCAACAGGAAGTAGGAACAGTCGTGCATGTTTGTTAGTTTGCAACTTCTTGAGGATGTTGCGACAAGCCGTCAGGTCAAGCGTTCCCATGGTTCCATTGTGAGATTGGTGGTTTGCCGGTGGTTTGCCAGGCTTCTGAGGACGATTCTTGGAGCGAATGGGCGCTTTCGAAGGGGCCGGAGCATGAGAAGGCACGGGGGGAGGAGGGGCGAATGAGATGTTGCGCGCAGGCGAGTTAAACCTGGGAGTACCAGGCGAAGACGCATATGGATCTGACGGTATGGCCGGCGGTAGCTTGAGTTTGGGAGGTGCGAACGGGACAAGGGGACTCTTCGGAGGGGGACCACCTGACTTCAAAGAACGAGCCTTCAAGGGAACCTTGACAAGAGGCAATTGTGGGGAGTTCTCCATAACAGGTGTGGGTGGAAGCGTGAGCTTAACGGTAGGAGGTGCCTCGGGCAATCCACGAATGAGAACATCCGCAATCTTGAGGATGCACCAACGGACTTCATGGTCAACATCGGGCGCTCTGAGCAAAAAGTCAGCACGGGGGAAAGGAGGCAGAAAACAAGGGCATCTGACAGGGCGACGGGCATCAGGAAGTCGCGTAGGACTTCGTTCTTGCCAACTTCACGATCCTTCCTGAGTATCTTAATCATGGTGTCCAGCTCACTCCTCTTGTTGTCCCTGGCTCTCTCGGGGATGGAACCATCTTCCTCTATCAACAATGATTCAGAGTCCTTTAGGTCTGACTTCATCTCGCCCATCTGCACAAGCAGAGCCAAGCTCTGGCAAACGTTTCCAGCAACATGGCGGCGTATGACGCGTGATGGGTCATTTGACATGACCGCCAATATATACCCCATGATCGCTGGAGTATACCACTTCGTGAGGAACAAACCGTCGAAAGCAGCTATACGAACTTGAGTGTAATTTCCCTCCCTGATAAGGTGTCAGAGACGATGCTCAACAATGCAGCCTAAAGGACGTACCTAGTCAGTGGGAAGAAAATTCGCCATGGATTAGGCACAAGATTGGCAACGCTCAGGAGCAAGTAAAACTAAAACGTCTGAATATACGCCGCAACAGGGGAAGATGGATACTCACCTCAAGTGTGGCAATCGTGACCATGTTATGAGGGGATGGGATAAGTCTATCCATACTGCGGTACCGGTCTACTTCAGTCAGGGTTTGCTTCACTAAATTAGCATCTTCGTCGCTATGCTCCTGCTGAACTTCAGATGGCAGTAACTCTCCTCGTTCTGGAGGCGAGGAAGATACTAAAGCAGAAGCGGCCGCAGAGATAATAGTACAGATGTAGAATCCATCAGAGAACTATAAAACCAATGCAAAGTCAGTTTCTCCCTATGGAGACCAAGAGAAAACGCACAGGATTGGTGGTATTGTCGTTATATCGCAGCTGGTCAATTAAGAACTGCCGCACGACGGCTGGCGTCTTGCCGTTCTCGAAACGTATCCGGGATATGGCATTGACAAGGGCCTGCCGTTGTTAGCTATGGGGCTCAGGGGCAATGCAAACTTCAGCATACCTTCCTCACAAAATATTCCGGCATGTCGGAGAAGTCATTCGGTTTGGGAACATACGTATGTGCAAAAAGGTCTTGATTGGGGTCCTCGGGTTCATAGCAATATCGGATGAATAGCTTGAAGAGGTGGAAAAGACCCAAGAAATCCAACTTGCGAATTGCACACTAAATCCCGGAATGTTCATCAGAGTGACGAAATGTTAAGAGGGGGAACGACCAACGTTGACCAATCTCAAGGCAGCCTCGCAGCGTATTCGGAAGAAATAGTTGGACACAAGGACAGTTTTCGTCAATGTACTGGATACAATTGAGGTCGGCTGCTTTGAAAGGGCATACACGGCCTTGAGGATATAAGATCAGATGATGCCAGCGCCTCAATGCCAAGACAGAACTCACATCTAGTTGTGCCACGACATCTCTGTCACGTTGCAGCTGCGACACCCACATATAGTCAGGTTGTTCAAAGCCAATGTTTGCAATCCACTCAAAGTCGGCATCCATCCTTATCCATTCATAGGTCGCACCGCTCATCGCATTTTCCTCTTCCTCCGTCCAATCGGCGACCTTCCAATTCTCCCGCTCTTGCTCTTTCTCCCAGACATCAAGCCCAAAACCGAAGTCCACCATACCCATTGCTTCTGCGGCTTCGGCATCACCCTCCGCAGCCGCTTGTGCTGCTGCTTGTCGAGCCAAGTAACGCTTCGTGTTCCGTCGGATACGCTTATACTTCGTGTTGAAAGGGACCTCATAGCGCTTGAACGAAGACCGTATATCCAGGACGTGTTCGTAGGGCGTGCCATCGGCTTCGTGGATGCGGATAGTCATTTGACCCTACGGGCATAGATGAGAACAAACACATGCGAATAACAGACTAAACTCACTTCAAAGAACTCCACTGGTTTGAAGAGGGTGCGAGCGACTTCGTCCTGCGCTAAGGCTTTGAACGCTGGAGCCTCTTGACGCATGGTAATCTCAACGGCCATCTTCTTTCGGTTAAAGGAGGCGGTGAAGCCAAAGGAGGGGCATCCACTTCCATATATCCACTGCTCGGCGAAGCTTCGAGGTTCAACGCCGCTAACCTTCCTGCACGTCCGCAAGAAAGCATGTGTAGAAAGTAGGTTGTTCGCTAATTCACCACTGATAGCGGAGAGGAAGATCTTGGGAAGGACGCGACTGAGACCCAAGGAAGTCCCTGATTTGCCTAGGCGCCGATCGAGAATATGAAGAACGAGTGGCGCCTTCAGGTTGATGAACGGAAGTGTTGCAGCGTCGGGGGGTTCATTATGTTGAGGCTGACAAATTGGTGGCATGGATCCAGTATCTAGGTCAAGCACCCTTTCTATGTCTTTCTTCATCCTGAAGCGATATTCGTTGTTCCCGAGGAGCTTGCGAATAAAAAGGCCAGTTATATAGAGGCCTAATCCATTCACTAGCCATATATCCGACCAAGTCTTCGGTTGTATATTGACGCCCACCCACTGACAAGCCAGTGCGTGACTGAGAACATGCCGAGTTTCTAGAGCTTGCTCTATGGCATCAGTGCCATGTAATAGGTCGGAAGTCACCAAAGATAGCGTAGCGCTATCAAATCTGGGGGTAGGGAGCTCTTCTACGAAGACCAATTTGTGTGAGCCGAAGGGGTAAGACCCAAACTCGGTGGTGTAGAATGTCATAGCAGACCGAAGGAATGAGGTGGTGTGGGGGAGGAATGTTTCATGGCCAGGAAGGCAGAAGGCATACATGAGAGGTTGAGACTGGGGGGCTGCAGTTTCATCGGCTGCAGTTTCTAAAGGAATGGCGAATAGGTGGAAGGGACCTGCGGCGAAAGCAATCTGTTGGACTGAGGTAAGAGTCGCGAGGGAAAAGAGGAAGATCGTCTTATTGGAGTTGTACGGGTGGGCGACCTACGGGAAATGAGAACCAAGAATAAACGAAATTATCCACACTCACCTGCTCCACCAGCTCCCCACTACAAACCACGAGCGTGGGGGTAGCCTCCGCAGACTCGTCATCCTCGTCTCTTATTTCTCGTTCCTCGAGATACCGAGGCACAACAAACTCGAACTCCCAAGTGCATTTCTCCCAAAGATTGTCGATACAGGGTATCCAACATCTGGCGGAATCAGGAGAAGTGGGGGAAGTGAAAGCATGGGGAACGCGCTAGAGGGCCTTCAATGTCGAGATGATGCAGATGTAATGGGGTTACTCACATATGGATATGAGTCAGTGGGAAGAACGAACTGGAAGCCATCGACAGGCTTGCGTAGGCTGTATACGATGTTGACAGTGATGGGCGCAAACTCTGATGCTGAACCATTTGACTGGCTAGGTCCTGGCGTCTGGGGTTCAGGTGTGGCGGCTAACTGAGGTGTTAACAAGGACGACACCAGCGTTTCGAGAGCGACACACCTTCGCTCTGCAATGCTCCGGATACATGGTAGCGACCCAAAGACTTGACTACTACTTCCTTTGGAATGGCTATTGATAGTTCACCCTCATCCCCCTCTTGAAGGGCAGTGTAGAGTTTGCGCTTGAAATCTGGATGCTGGTGGCAGTCTTGTTTGCCGTCATCGTTCACTGGGATGTTGATCTTGTCCAGCGGATCTTGATGAACAAACTCAGCTGGATGCGAAGCTACAGTAACAGATTGCACAGCTGGAAGGGTTTGGTGATTCAGTCGCCACTGACGGTAAATCAAGTCTTAACACGCACTGCATTGTCGACAATGAAGATGAATAGTTCGTAGGTCAGGCACGTTTGGAATAAGTGTGAGCTCTGTATAGCCCTGGAATTAGAGCTAAGTGAGTGCAAAAACCAAGTACTAAGACAGGAGGGCATACCCATAGACTACCCGAGAAATCGATCTCCAATACGACTTTTTGGTGACTAGTAGATACGCAAGCGACGTGTAAGTACGACTGAAGAGCCCAAATTGACTGAAAAAGATACGTATATAGAGAAACCACGCCGCGAATGTTCGCGATTGAAGAGAGGCCTGGTATCCATGGGGGAACGGGAAAGAGACGGGTGTCACGTCGAGGAGCCCGGCGTTGTTGAAGCAGAGACTATGCACCCCGCTCAAGGTGCCTTTGCTGTTGAAGGCGTTGTGTTGGAGAGTAAATGGTGTAAGCGGGGAGTGTAGAGGCAAGGCCACCGAAAGACCTCTCTACTCAAGAGTCATGGGAGGAGACAACCGTGGCTGATTACGTAAAGTCCGTCACACCACATGAGTCACAAGTCATCCTCCTCGTTTAGCAGTCACGCCGATTTCAAAACTTTTACTAGCATCGATCTCACTATGCCTCCAAAATCCATTTTTCGACAGCCTGGTGCAAGACATTTCCAACTTGTCCATAGATCACAAAGGGACCCGTTATACCACGATCCCGAGGCCAGCAAACATGTGCTCAAACCGATAGAGCGCGAAAACGTAATTAAAAAGGTGACTGAGGCTGCGTTATTACATTGCTTCGACTAATAATTCACCATCTCAGGGAAAGTCTCGAGCCGATCTCGAAGAAATTTTGGCCAGTGACATCGACTCTGAAAATCGCCCTAATGCTGGGGAGGCTGCTTTATACGGAATTTACTATGACGATACGGAGTACGACTACATGCAACATCTTCGAACAGTCGGCGTTCAGGAAGACGGTGTTGAAAGCATCTTGATTGAGGCACCTCATGCGAATGTATCCAAAGCCCCAAAACCTGCGAAATCCCAGAGAGTACCCATTGCTCTGCGGGATATACCCCAGGAATCTTTGCCTTCGACTTCCGAGTTACCTCGTAATTACGAGTCTCAGGAAGCAATACCCTCTAGCATTGCAGGTTTCCAACCTGATATGGACCCCCATTTACGACAAATTCTTGAAGCTTTAGAAGACGATGCGTTCGTTGACGATGGCCTTGGGGATGACTTCTTCGGCGAATTGATAGAGGGCGGAGAGCGAAACGATGACGACGAAATTGCATATGCCTTTCACGAAGACGGGCTTGACACAGACCAGGAGGTTAAAGCAGACTCTGAGGATGCAGGTGAAGCGGTTGGCTGGGAGGCCAAGTTTGCCCAGTTCAAGAAGGACCAAGACCACAGAGTATCGTTCGCTAGTGACGATGAAGCTGGCTCTGATGGCGGTGATACAATTGGGAACCTCCCGGAGTTCTCTGTGATAGGTGGAAAGGGGAAGCGAAGACGGAAGGGCGCCAGTGAAGCCTCTGGTTATTCCATGAGTAGTTCGTCGATGTATCGTACAGAAAGCCTGCAAACGCTGGATGAACAATTCGATCAGGTACGTCTCAAGTTCAACTCGACATCTAGAATGAATACTCACTTCTCTTCCTGGTACTCTTTACACATCATAGATGGTCCTGAAAGAATATAATGAAAATGAGGAAAGCGAGGACGATACTCCTGATTCCGCCTCTGATACATCCTCCGCGCCCGACCTTATTACCTCACGGACAGATTTCGATTCCATGATGGATGACTTCTTAGACAACTACGAGGTCCTTGGTCGCAAAGTCAAGCCCAAACTCGACGGAGAAAGCGGCGCGGAGAAGTTGGAGACACTGCGAAGAGCACTGGGTCAAGATGAACGGGTGCGAATCAACACCTATGAAGACGATGATGACGACGACGAAGCAATTATGGCCGCTTTCGCTGGTCCCGATGCGGATAAAGATGATCGGTGGGACTGTGAAACGATACTGAGTATGTCAACAAAACCATATTCATATGTCTTTACTCACTTGATATCATCAGCAACTTACTCTAATCTCGAAAACCATCCCCGACTAATAAGAGCCAGGACATCAAAACCAGTGCCAAAGATCTTGCTTGACCCACGCACCGGTTTGCCAAGTGTGGAAGAAACTCCATCCGCTCGTGAGGGGCCGTCAGATGTCGATGACCCTCGTGACGCTCGTAAGTTGATTGGCGAACTCATACCGACGTTTCTTGACAAAATTCTAGGGAAACCTGGGAAGACGGTCACTAGGCCAAAGGATGAGACTCCTGAGGAGAAGAAGATGAGGAAATTGGCCGTGAAGGCTGAGAAACAATCCCGCCGTTCTGACAAGAGAGCTCTCAAGGAGCAATTCGCAGCGGAATTGAAGGTGCAGAAGAAAACAATACAGAACAAGGAGAAGGCGAAGTTGAAAAAACTGTAGATTAGTCTAGCAAACCTGGATGTAATGGAATCATAACTCTCCAAACATGATCTTTAAATTCTCGACGCTTTCTTTCTCAGACCCTTCATCATCACGCTTACCCTTGCGGAACGCCTCTCGCACGATGGCAGTTTTCCGTTGTTGAATCTTCTGAATTCGTCCTTCGATCGTGTTGGCCACCTGGCTAGAAGTCAGTATGTTGTTGGAAGACCGAAACATGCGACGAACTATGAAGTGTGTAACGTGCACAGGCTTGTCCTGGCCAATGCGATGGACACGGTCAATGGCTTGATGCTCGACAGCCGCATTCCACCAGCAATCCATCTACGGCTATGTTAGGGAGATCCGTGGTGATTGCAATATCCAATACTCACCATGAAGACGTAGTTAGCATTCGTTAGCTGACTAACCGTGAGCCGTAATATTATCAAGGAAAATGGTGATACTCACGTTAAGACCAACACCACCAGCTTTCAAACTAATGATCAAGACTTTGGGTGTGCGAGATGCTACCTTGAAGTCTGTTATCATCTGGCTTCGCTTCTTAACATCCATACTCCCATCAAACCTGAACTGATCGAATTGCTCGCGGTTGAGGGCGACTTGGATCAGATCCAAGAAGCTAGTGAATTGTGAGAACACGACCGCCCTGAAAGATGGGTCCGTGTCGCGCAATACCCCTGTCACGAAGTACTGTGAGGCTCGTTCAAAGGAGGATGAAATTGGGCTCACGGAGGGCTCGGACAAGAGCGTCAATTTTGGTGGACGAGGCGAAATCGTTTCGGCGAAGGACTACACGAGTCGATGATACAGAGCCATCACGGGAATTGGTGCGCACGATCTCCACCAAGTCAGCTTGGTTGACTGGACCACGAGAGCAAGTCGGGCAACGCGGTTGCTCGCCCTTCTCTTCACAGGATGCTAGGTAGCCAACTATACAGTCTTTACATCTGTATTCACCAAGGCTCAGAAATGCGTAGCAGTGATGATTCAGACAACTTACGATTTATGCATGCATTCAGGGATCACAGTAGGAACATCCATAACGTCAAAGCAGATGGGACATTCCGCATCATCAACTTTATCCAGATCTGCGAGAACCTGTTCCGCAAACCGGTTCTTGGATTCACCATCGGACTGGGTGAATTGCTGTGCTAGTTCCTCTTTGTCCAACACCCCATCGCCTTCAGCAACAAGCTCGTCGGATGTACCGAGAACAAGTGCAGGATGAAGGACGGCACGACGAAGCCGCATGAGCATGGCTAAGATATGGGTGTAATTCTTGGTCACTAAGCCTTTTGCATTGAGCTGGTCGAAATTCTTTTTGGCGGTAATGTAGATGGAGTCGTAGAGTTTTCGCTCTAACGAAGAGAAGTTCAGGGCCTCTACTGTCACCTATGGATGAACGACATCAGCATCCCTTCGCGTGAACGGCTCAGTTACTAACGTGTTTGGGAGGAAGGTCGACGATGGGCTTGCCATCGCTATCTTTCGAATTCTTCTCCCTACGAAGGAGTATACTTTCCAGAATCACTTGCACGATCTCGATGGCCTTGGGGTCATGATCCAGAAATGGAAGCGTAATGAACCTATCTCGGATGGTATAGAGTTGGTTGGGCATTCACAAAGGAAGACAGATACTCACGAACGGAAGTAAGAGAATTCCGACCAGGGTTTGTACCGGAGAAACTTTCTATGAGACCCAAGGTCAGCGGTGTCGAACAGAGTCTCGACAATCATACTCACAGAAGAGAAAACAGGTCCTCTAGCCTGTTTACAATCGGTGTGCCAGTTACAGCCCACCGGTTGTGCGCACGGAGAGCGTACACCGCCTTCGCGGTACGACTACTCCTTGACTTGCAGTGGTGTGCTTCATCGAGAACGACACGAAGCCACGTTACTGTGGAATTTTACGTGAGGAAAGAAACTGCGCAAGTCGAAGTGACTGACTTTCGAAGACAGGGGATTTGCGACCATTCTTCTCAGGTTTCGAATGTTCAGAAGTTAGAACTCCATACGATGTAACGATTATCTTGAGGGTTTTATCATCCTCACCGTCTTGCTCAAGGGCAGCTTCAAGATCTAACCTATTCTGACCGTGCCACACCATGACTTTTACGGTCCCGGGGCGACTCGACCGTTGAATCTCTTCCGCCCATTGAGCGAGAAGCGAGGCCGGGGCAACGACGAGAGTTGCGTGAGCGCGCTCGGTCGCTGATTGGCCCGTTTTCGCACGGAATGCATGATCAAGACGCAGTTGTCGGTTTTTCGAGGAGACTGATGATTCATGTGTTGCCTCAGTTGTGGAATTGGTCTGAATTAAGGCAGACACCATGATTGTCTTCCCCATCCCCACTGGTAACTATCAATGATGAGAAGAACAAGATTGGAGGAAGGAACGCACTCTCTAAGCGGTAAGGTGAGAATTTGATTACTTATGTTGTCGTCGAAGGTGTAGAACGGGACGTACCATCACTACGGACTTACAATCAGAAGGTCAATAACAAACATAAGGAAGGAGATACTCACGCGAGAATTCCACCTCTACAGGTCTCTAGTTTAGGCATGGTCAAACTGAGTTCGCCGGAATTTGGGTTGAAGTAAAAGGGTTGCTCATTGGTTAAGTCAATAATTCCATCTGCCTCTGGGAGCGGAGGGAACACATATCTATCGCGTAGTTAGGATTTATACCTCTAAAAGCGAGGTGTTCAAACTCACTCGCTCCATAGTGGGTGCATTGATGTTTGATTGCGGGCATCCCCATTCCCCTTCTCCGCGGCAAACATCCAACTGCGACCGTTCAGCAGTCGAACTGAAAAGATAGAAAAACACTTACCAGAGCGCCTGCTTTTGATAATTTCGGAGGGTAAGACTAAATGAATCGGCGGGGTCCATCTCAGGCATATGACGATCATTTTTCTGAGCACTAAAATTCGATGTTAATCGGAAATAATGCACACAGTCAACAATTGAAATGTACCGTCGATAAATCACATCCAGCTCGTTCTCGTTGACCTCAGAGCCTTCCTCAACGTCAATTTCCTCGCCATCACCGACTATTTCAGTGCCTTTTGACGGATGAGTTTTGGTAGGTAGATCAGCTTGCTCTTGAATTTCGTGTATGTGACTTTGAAACGAAGCAGCCCTTTGAGGCTTGAGGCTGATCTCATCGAAAAGCTTGACCAGGGAGGTCTTTCGCTCTCGCAAAGTGCGTTCAATGTCGGTTTCTTGTTCCTCGATCACAACTTTCTTGGCCTTTCCTTCAGAAATTGAAGCTGATATTGGCAAGAAGGCGGCAGGGAGCATATATGCCGTCAATGACACAACAAGATCTGCACCGGAGTGTAGAGCATCCGGACAGTCGATCATTGTTCCTCGGAATTGTACAATACCTGTGGGATGATGAACAATGATCAGATTCGATATTCAAGTTTACTCACCTAAGTCCAGTAACTTAGATATCCAATTGGACGATTCCTGCGCCAAACGTCCAAATTCTGGGGTGACATGAGGGAGACTTGGTCAAGGGCTACGAGCATAGAGGAAATTCCATTTGCGTACCGAATCCTCGAGAATTTACCAAGTAGATGAGGGTATTGGCTTTCTTGGGCTTGCTGGGTGTCGGCTTGAACATGGTAGCGATCGACAATTGCTTCTTCCCCGTAGCTTTTGACTTAGAGCTTCCCTTGTTGGTGGGTGCAGGCTTGGATGACTTGGACTGAGGGGCATCCATCTCGTCTCGAAGTAGGGTCACCGGTTCACCCATCGAAATATAACCTTTGCCTTTGGAAGTGCTCCAACCTCTGGCCAAGAAAGAGCCCAGATATGAAAGTTGAGACTGAGACTTTTCGGGAGACGTGCTCGAGGATGCATCTAGACGTCTCTTTTTGTTTGGGGGTGCAGGAGTTATAGAGGTTGTGCGCTTGCTATCTGGCTGAGGTATCACCAATACACTTGGTGAACGAGAGATCCTCTTGAGGTCCTTAACATCTTCGGGCGGACAAAGGTCTATATCATATGCGATATCATCCACTGGGTCCATAGGCACGTCTTCACTGCTGACAAGCGACTTTTCTTCGTCATCGTCGGGCAAGAATAATGGTGTGTTTCGTGGAGAAGGCGACGAAGTAGGGGGTTCTGAGTGAGCAGCAGACGAAGCTGCCACGATATCATCCTCGTCATCTGAGCCAGCAAAGAAGAGACCAGAATCGTCTTCAGAAGTCAGAGAAGCCATAACGCGACGCGTCAAGCAGGGTGTGGCGGGAACACGCTCTCACGGAGCCCCTGGGTTGCCAAACAGGGAAGGGTAAACGCGTTGAACAACAAGGGTAAACAGATAAATCTCATCTTTTGGACGCGAAGTCCTGGTCATCGTCTCCTCCATCGCCAAAATGCAACGAGGGCTACCGATGGTATGTGTTCACGATTTTCTTCGCGCGAGTTACAGCTGCTGACGCCGATTAGCAACCGACCGTTGTCCTCTTGAAAGAGGGCACGGACACATCTCAGGGAACACCCCAGTTGCTTTCAAATATATCTGCTTGCTTAGCTATTTCCGAAACACTCTCGTCAACATTGGGCCCTCGTGGAATGGACAAGCTCATTGTGAATGACAGGGGAGAGGCTCAGATAACCAACGATGGCGCTACAATCCTCAAACTCCTTGACATCGTCCATCCCGCTGCCAGGACTTTAGTGGACATCGCTCGCGCTCAGGATGCAGAAGTTGGTGACGGAACCACGAGTGTTGTTTTGCTGGCAGCTCAGCTCTTGAAAGAAGTTCGAGGATATATCGAGGAGGGTGTCAGCCCTCACATAATTATGAAGGGCTTCCGCCAAGCAACCCAATTGGTGCGCGTCGCTATCTATCCCTCCAAGTATCCACCGTTAACCTTGTGCCAGGCAATTGAACGAATAAAATCCATACAAGTATCGGTCGACAAATCAGATCCTGAGTGAGTTGCTTCTACTGATGATTGCCCAGTGGCTCACAAGATCAAATAGGAAATTCCGCGCGTTGCTGCTAAAATGCGCGTCAACATCGATGTCCTCGAAATTGATTCATTCAGAAAAGCCATTCTTCTCTAAAATGGTAGTTGACGCAGTTCAATGTCTCGATCAAGACGAGCTTGACGAATCCCTGATCGGCGTGAAGAAAATACCTGGCGGCGGCATGCAAGATTCCTTGCTAATCCAAGGAGTCTCCTTCAAGAAGACCTTCACTTACGCTGGTGCCGAACAGCAACCAAAATCTTTCCAAAATCCCCTGATTCTGTGCTTGAACGTCGAGCTCGAACTCAAAGCCGAAAAAGACAACGCTGAAGTCAGGGTTGAGGCTGTGACCGACTACCAGGCCATAGTCGATGCCGAGTGGGAGATTATCTACCGCAAGCTCCAGGCGATCGAAAAAACTGGCGCAAAAGTTGTCCTCAGCAAGCTGCCGATCGGAGATCTAGCCACACAGTGGTTTGCTGATCGGGACATATTCTGTGCCGGCCGAGTCCCTGCAGGTGACTTACGTCGAGTTGTGCAAGCCACCGGTGGCGCCATCCAGTCCACTTGCTCCGACATTGCACGCGAGCATTTGGGAACTTGTGGTCTATTCGAAGAAAGGCAGATCGGCGGGGAACGATACAACCTTTTCCAGGACTGCCCAAAGGCTAAAACATGTACTCTCATCCTCCGCGGTGGCGCAGAACAGTTTATTGAAGAAGTTGAACGCAGTCTCCACGACGCTATTATGGTAGTCAAACGTGCGGTTCGCAACGGTGACATCGTTGCGGGAGGTGGAGCCATCGAGGTATGGTTTCGCTTTCGAATATGTATCCATGTACTAACCACTTACCCGAGATGGACTTGTCGGCCCACATTCGCAAGCACGCATTATCAATACCGGGAAAGCAGCAACTTATCATCACCGCGTTTGCCAAGGCCCTGGAAATCATCCCACGCCAAATTTGCGATAACGCAGGCCTCGATTCGACGGACATTCTGAATAAACTTCGTATGAAACATGCTAACGGTGAAAAATGGGTTGGTGTAGACGTCGACGGTGCATCAGGAGTCCGAGACAACATGGACGCGTTTGTGTGGGAACCAAGCCTTGTCAAGCTGAATGCTATCAGCAGTGCCTCTGAGGCCGCCTGCCTTATACTCAGCGTGGACGAAACGGTGCGAAACCCACAAAGCGAGCAGGTGAGTGTCTCTGTCCCTCGTTCCTTTCATACGGCTTATCGGTTTTACCATTCAGGCTAACCCAGGGCCTAAAGCGCCACCTGGAACCGCACAACGTGCATTGAGGGGTAGGGGAAGAGGTATGCCTCGGCGATAGTTAATGGAGTTAATGTTATCAAGGATCCTTCAAATTCCAAGCATTAGAAATACTCACATCATCTGCACCTTCCGTAAGAGGCAACCAGCCTTCCCTTTTCGATGAAAGCGCCCAAAATCGCGCAATCCATCCAGGTTCCTGCGCCATATCACCTATGAATGAAACCTCCGTTTAGTGGCTGAATAACATAACTTCTTTGCGTTAAATAGACATGGGAACTACACGAAAATATCTTCACCTCATCGGAACCCACGGTCATGACCACCCGACTTCCAGCAGAACCCGTGTTCGACGATGACAAGAAGGTCTCCAGCTCGGACACGAGCTCCGTCGCAGACGAGAAAGAAAAGGCGCCCCTCCCTCTCGGCGCACCTGTAGAAAATCAGCGTCGCTTCTTCTGGCAGCGTTTTAAGCGACGTGACGAAGACCTGGACGCTATCGCCACTCAACCATCTGTCTTCGACGAGCCTGCTGGCTTGGAGGCATACAGACCCCCTCCTCAGTACGAGAATGCTCACAGATTCGATGCAGATGCTCGTTGGACTTGGCGGGAGGAACTCGTACGTCGACCACCGCTGACATGATACCCGATACCTTCATTAACTATATACTTTGTAGAGGGTTGTTAGAAAGATCGATCTTCGCATCATGATATGGGCTTGTATCATGTTCTTTGGGCTCGATCTAGATCGCAGCAACATCTCCCAAGCAAATACAGATAACTTCCTGGACGATCTAAACATGACAACAAACGACTTCAACTTGGGGAATACCTTGTTCCGCCTTTGCTTCTTGATTGCAGGTACGTGTTAAGTATCAAGCTGCGACTTCAATGGCTAAATGAGTCGACACGAAAGAACTTCCCTCCCAGCTCATCTCCAAGAGAATCGGTCCGGATGTATGGGTCCCCATGCAGATGACCTTATGGAGCGTCGTCGCCTTCAGTCAGTTCTGGCTTAAAGGGCGAGCAACCTTCCTTGCCTGCCGGTACGAATCTTCGCTCAGCTGTATCACCATTTCCTGATATAGAATAGATGCCTCCTCGGCTTCCTTCAAGGCGGCTTCATACCTGACGTGGTTTTATATCTGTCTTACTTCTATACCAAAACCGAGCGTAAGTTATCTCAAATTTGGTTGTTGGACGGTTCAATACTGATTCTCCCTAGTCCCCATTCGACTTGCCTATTTCTGGGTATCCAACTACGTGACCGACATCGTCAGTGCTTTCCTCGCCACTGGGATCCTTCAGCTGCGAGGTACTGGAGGACACGCTGGCTGGAGGTATCTATTCCTGATCGAAGGTCTCCTTACCTTCGGTCTGGGTGTTGCATCGTTCTTCCTCATGCCCGCGGGACCTACGCAAACGAAAGCTTGGTTCAGACCCAAAGGATGGTTTAGTGACCGGTTCGCTATAGTGATCTGAAGCTATACCCATAATCTGACGTTGTATTTTATGATAGGGAGGAAACTATCATGGTGAATAGGATTCTTCGAGACGACCCCTCAAAGTCCGACATGCATAATCGCCAAGGCCTCTCCATCCGTATGATATATGAGGCTCTCAAAGACTGGCGCATGTGGCCCATTTACGTGCGTCAGCATTTTACTTCCTTTCCACTCTCGCCTGACCATTGATACGTTAAAAGGCCCTCGGGATCACGCATATGAGTAAGTACTCCGTAGCCCACTCGCCCTTCGCGAAACTCACGTTACCTGCAGTGCCTGTCGGTCCACCGCAGACTTACCTCACCCTTTCGCTCCGCAATCTTGGCTTCGACACAACTGAAGCGAACTTGCTATCCATCCCCTCCACTGTTGTTGGCATGTCAATGCTTCTCTTCACTGCTTACTTCAGTGAAATCGTGAACAGTCGCGTCGCTGCAACCATCATCCTTCAACTATGGGCCTTACCCCTTCTCGTCGCCTTGTACACCTTCACTTCTCAGACTTCGCAATGGGTTTACTTCGCTGTTGTGACCTTGATTACCGGCTTCCCCTATATCCATCCCATTCAAGTCGCGTGGGCTTCAAGGAATTCATATAGTGTTCGGACAAGGTCAGTCATAAATTTCTAACCGTTTAATGGGAACCCTTCTTACCTACTCTGGTCCCAGGACTATATCCGCGAGCGTCTACAACATGTTCGTCCAAGCAGGAGCGATAACATACGTGAGTTGTCCTTTGCGATGTTACCTAGACAAAGCTGACCCATGCTTCCAGGCAAACATCTATAAAGCGGATGACAAAGTGAGTTGAACATACCTCTATGGACTATGTACGTCGTATTGACGTGACTTTGCGCTTTCGTAGCCACTTTGTGAGCATTCTGCACTTGGCACCCGTTATTTTGTCGCTGATTTGTTTCCCGCCAGACAAACGCGGCAACCGCACTCTCATTGGGATTTGCTGCATGAACGTAGTCTTGTACATTTTCACGTTCTTCTTCTACCGAACGCTGAACCGGCGTCGGGAAAAAATCTGGAACTCTTGGACCCCCAAGGTATGTCCGTCGCCCAAGTTTACCATTGCAGTCAATGACGCATCACGCGCCACGATAGCAACAACAGGAGTATATCGAAACCACGAAGGATGAAGGAAATGAACGTCTTGACTTCAGATTCGCATACTAAAAGTATTGATGATCCTGTAAAAACCGACGGGGGATGTATTTCAACGCACGATATAACAAATGAGGATATAACAAGAGGTGTATTAGGTCAGACCGAAGTGATACGAATGAAACAGTTCAAGCATCCTGCAGCTTCCGTTTAGCCTTGCTTCTCAGCACCAGCAAGACGACGAAGACGACTGTCGACGTCCATATACTTGCCACCGACATCAACGAACTTGATGGATGGCTCACCCTTACGCTGGGAGACATATTCCTTTGGAGTTCCTTTGACGAAGAGTTTATCGTTGGATACGAGCGACATGTATTCCGGATCTGACTTGTGTCGTTCGGTCTGCTTCGCTATCCTCTTTGCCAGGGCCTTCGCATGCTCCAAGGTAGCCGGAACAATTGGCTCCTAGAGATAGATAAGTATCAAGTTAAGATGTCAGTGAGAACGAGCGTACCCGGCCATCCTCGGGGGTAGACTCCCAGTACGATCGTTGGTATCGTTGTCGCAGCGCATCCCGATTTTCCTCTTCTTCAAGAGAGTCAGCTTCTTGAGCGTCGTACCTCAAATCGGAATTGACAATCTCAGCAAAGCCCTTCGTGCCAAGGATTTCTTCCATGCCTGCTTGAAAGCCGGTCTGGAGTTGCTTGCCCTGTGATCGTATCGTTAGAAAGAGTAGCAAGCACAAGTAAGAAGAGATAGAGGAAAGAGTTCAGATGGGGTTGAAAACGTTATAACCAAAATCAAGGCGATGTAAGGCACCAAGAGGTCTTCAATTCGCGAATGATGATGATGTTCTCATCAGTCCGAGTCAAGCAGAATGGACACTCACTTTCTGTGAAAATGAATCGCACGACAACACGTCAGAGAGAAATAGGGATATACAATTAGCTGATTTACCTAGAATAATGGGTTAGCTGACGAACGACAGGGCGGAAGATACGAGTGTCAGAACAAAAGAGCAGATTTTAACCATTATGGTGTCTTCAAGACTAATCGATGTAATGGCTCATCCGGAAGGCAGATTGCCCGGCAAAAAGGGGAACACTAACCTTGACCCAGTCGGCTTCCATGCCTTTCAGACGAAGAATGGCGTCAACACGCTTGATGCTGAGGTGGTATTTCTGAGCAAGTGCTCGCACATCGTTCTTGACGGGATCGCGGATGAACTCCTCGTACATTCGGGTGCGCTGAGAATCAGAGATGGGTGCAGGAGGTCGGAAAGAGGCGTTCAAGGGGAATGGCTATGAGGGGGGGGAAAGTCAGATAAAAGTATGAAGTCAGGGAACCGTCAACTAACCACTTTGCCACCAAGCCAGTTCTGTTGTTTGGCTTCTTTGAAGGGAGCAGCCACGGTGTCCAAGAACTCCTGGTAGGACTTCGGGTCGACGGGGCCTATTTCATCTTCAGCGAGCAAGGCTTCCTGCGTGGTGTCGACCTCGGGAGGCTCATCGGCCTGTTCCGTGGGTGGGTCGGGTGCGAGGTCGGAATACCGAGTGACGCGTGAAGTCGAGATATATCGACTACACGAGCCTATTCTATGACATGGTTGCACAGTACGACGTGCGACGCGAGGAGCAACTCGGAAGGAAGAGAACATGGATTTCGACGCGAAAAATTTGAAGCTTTCACTCCGAAGTTGAGGGCAGGCCTTTGGTCAACTTGTGGACCGTGGGAGAAGTTAACCATGTGTGGGAATCAATTTACTTCCTGGGTTAACCCTTCGTCCAGACGCCATTTCGCAAAGCAGCTCCATTGAGGACCATGCCCATGAATGGAACGACGCCCGCTGAAGATAAATTGCTCAGCTTGAAACGCGTATACGCAACGCTACGCCTTCCAGCGACACTGTCACTCCCTGAACTCCCCTTCTCCCTGTTTCACCATTTCCTATTGCATTCCCTCTTGTTAGACACCCACTTCAAAGATTATCCTCCGTCGAAACAGTATCAGAAGGTATTCTGGAAATGGGCCATACGAAGTCTGGAGTCACACGTTGACCTTCTAGGAGATGAGGCACGTCCCTTTCATCCACACATCCACATCCATTCACCAGCTCATCCTAAGCAGGACCTTGAAATCGACTCTCGACTATATGATCACTATACGTATCTTCTCGCTTCTCAAGAGTCTGTATCCTGCCTTATGCTTTCTGAGCGTGCCTGAAGCTGGTCGTTAGCCCATCCAATATTACGAGTCCCTCCTCGTCTTCGGGACCCCCTGCTCCTTCTTTCCTCACATATTACTGGAGCTTCTCACCAGTTAATGCAGCCTCGAATATTGTTGCTGAACTAACACCTGTCACTCTCATGGAATCTCGAACGACCATTGAAGGTGGTACCACTGGCCTTCGCACCTGGCTGGCAAGCTTCATTCTCGGCGCATTTCTCATCACACATCAGGGTATTTCTCCTCGAAAGTGCCGTTTCAATGGCCTTCTCATCTATCTTCAGAGATCGTCGCCGGAAAGCGTGTCTTGGAACTTGGATCAGGGACTGGTCTCCTTGGGATAATCACTGCCACACTCCAACTATCAACGCCAGGCTCCCTCTGGTTGACGGACGTGGATGAGAACGTCTTGGCTCGTTGTAAACAAAACGTAGAGCTTCCGTGTAGTAAGCGATCACCATCTCCGCCGGCTAGGAACCCCGTCCTGACTCGGAACCCCAATGTCTGGAGACCAATCGTCTGCTCATACAGGATGCCACTACCTCCCTTTAGATTGGGCAGACGCACTGGCCGAAGAGCACATCCCGCGCCTCAGACACTTATTTAATACCGAGGTAATCCCCGATGTCATTATCGGAGCTGACTTGGTATGTGGATTCAATGTCCGCGGGATCCCGCTCACTCTACTTCTTTGAATGCTTCACGGCAAATTGATCTTTCAGGTCTTCGATCCTTGCTTAATTCCACCACTCATCGCCACCCTGTACCTTCTCCTCCAATCGCATCCTGAGAGATCGGCCATTATCGCGCTGACAGTAAGGAATGAAGAAACTGTTGTAAAGTTCATTAATTCCGCAGGTTCGCCGTTTCTAACTTTGCCGAGGAAGTCTAGCCACTGAGATAACGTGTAGAAGAGAAGCTTCAGGTCGAAGAAATCAACTTCGATCGAGAGACTGTCACGGCATTTGAAGTACCTCAGGGAGGAACGGATGCTAACCTGGGCGTCAAGATATTCAATATTCAATCGATGAATTAACAATGGTGAAGATAAAATGTAGATGTGCATACAGTCGCCTAAAATATCCCGCGAAACTTCCAATTGGCATTCAATTCGACGCCTTGACCGTGCCGCAGAACCGACACGTCCAGAAATCATGAGGCATTGGGTATTCGCCACAGACCCGACATTTCCATCCCTCAGAGTCATCTATGGGGCGCGAGGTGAGACATGCATCACATTGCGACGCGCTGCGAGGGTTTAGGAGCGTGCAAGTCGGGCAAGCCCATTCAGATGGCTGATTGGATGCTCTGGCCGGTGGCGGCGGGGGGTTCTTCGATTGAGTTACTCCTAGACCCACAGTTGCTTTCGGAGCTGTCTGTTGGTGAAATCGACCAATAGATTCCGGGGTGGTAGCCGAATGGCGCTTAGAGTCAGCAAGGACGTCGTCATCGTCGATGATAATAATGTCATCGCTTAAATCTTTGTTCGGTATTTGGGGAATGTCAGTGTCAGTACGGTCATTGGCCATTGAACCCGTCACTTTTGAGGGACCAGCTAAAGGCCTTGGGTCATCAATTTCGATTGCCCCATCGTCACCAGTGAGGTCGATGGCTTGACTGGAGACGCTTTCTTGCGCGGCCTTCTCGGCTTCTCTAACTGCATCAGCTCCAGATGCACAAGCTTTGGAGTCTCGAGCGCGACGCTCAGCAGCCTGAACCGAGGATTAGTGTGAAAATGCCGATGAGGGAATCCGTGAGACCTACGCGTGCAGCTAGCTCACGGGGAGTGAGGTTCTTGATATCCGTACCGCCAAGACGGCCTCCTCTTCCCATCAAGCTGCCAACTTTCCTGCGCTTCTCCGCAGCTTCGAGGGCCTTGGCACGAGCTTGGTGTTGGGGGACATTGTGGGAGATGTTTGTACCCAGACGATGGCCCTCGGAGAGAAAGCCTTCGCCTGAATAGCCGGAGCGCTTCAGAGCCTCCCACTCTGTCTCCAAGTTCGCAAGATATTTGTAGAACTTATCATCATGAGGTCCATGGACGTTATGTGTTAGCTAAGGGTTGAAATGGATGTGAATCCGACTCGATCACGAAGCATTGAGGGGGAAGACATACCTCGTGCAACATGACTAAAACTACTTGTTCTTCTTCGTAGAAGGTTTCGGGGTTGTGGGGGGGCCGAAGGCGAAGCAAGATCTTCTGACCGCCATTGACGTCTTAGGGTGACATCGTGAGTGAGTACTAGAGTATGAGAGTGTATTAACACATACTTAAGCCTATCAGGCGCTTCAATTAGGAGAACTCTTATAGAGTTTTGGGGATGTACCCACCTACGAGACTAGGATTATCAGGGAAGAACTCTGAGAGAACTGGCAACGTCCAGGCATGCTTTCTCATGATGGGTTTCACCAGAGAGGCGACGCGTTGGAGCATGTGAAGTGCGCGGTCTGCATTTGGACGGTCTTTGAGATGAGTGAAGGATTTGACGAGTACGGTGGACATGAGTGCGAATGACAAGACGCGTAAGTCGTTGGTTTACTAAGAAGGGCCCCTGTCGGGGACACGCGTCGCGTCCCGATATATTATTCATCACGTGTGCCGTGGAAGCTACCCCTTGCAGTCTTGTAGTCTTGCACTCTCATCGTTCCCCAACCAAAGACCAGCTTCTACGTAGCGCAGCCGACTACGCGTCACCATCTTTCTCTCTGAGTCTCTCGTACAAAACCTCTTTTCCCGGTCATGCCACGGATATACGACCCAAGGTCGACGCCGCCGCCACCCAGCCTTGGAGGCGATCGTGGCCCGTCGGACTCAAACAGACCCCTCAACCTCAGAGACGCGCTCAGCTATCTGGACGAGATCAAGGTGCAGAGACCGGATGTCTACACCAGGTTCTTGGATATCATGATGGATTTCAGGACTCAAGCGTGAGTTCTCTGACGCGTCCTTCTGGTGCCACTCACTCGACCTTCACACTTACAGCATCGACATACCGACTGTACTTGAACGCGTGTCAAGGCTATTCCACAGAAACCCTCAACTCATCCAAGGATTCAATATATTCTTGCCTGTGAGCTATCGCATTGAAGTTTCCGCCGACCCTAGTCTTGCCACTGTGACGACGCCATCTGATACAATGACCGAAAGCACGACTTCCCTTCCCCCACACCAATTGAAAGATCGACAATGATCTGTGTTCGAATGTATCTTTACTCGAGTCCCATGATTCCCTAGGACTCCTTGGATAGACCACAAAAGCGTCCTTCTAACTTGCACGTTTGCAGTCAGCGCGAACGCCACTTCGACTTTTAGGTCAACACAGCCTTACCTGACTTCAACACGTACTCTTTCAAGTCTTGTCGCACCCCCGCCCTTTTCTGTCTGATCCCCGTACCATTATTCCTCTACGACGACCGTGTTCTATGGAGCAGTTTCAGGCGATGTATACGATTAGCAGTTGTAGTTACGTTTACTTTTGCCTACTGAAACTCCTAAAAGCTACTTTTAAATCTTCACGAACATTCCATATCTTCGTCGGGGGACCATAGAGGAATTCGGTACGGAATCTTTCCCTCTTGCCAGAGCTTTTCTACCACGTACTCGTTGCGCCTCTTGATCATTTCATCCAAGAAAAACTCGAAACGGTGTGGTAACATCTCCCGAACGATAGCAAGATAACCTCCTAGCCACGCGTTTGCTTGTTCGGCGACCGATGAGTTGAAACGCCACTTGCCATCATCGCCGACAAGTTCAGGCCATCTCGCGGGATTGCAGTGTTTCTGACAAAACTCATCCGGAGTTTTGTGCCTTGACTTGTAGTGGAAAGCATCGACAGGGAAGATGATACCCTTGAAGAAGGGATCTTTCTCTTTGAGGATATGGGCTTGTAATTGGCAGTTGTTGTCATAGAATATGACATCGGGGAGGTCGGCAGTGTGTGGATATATTGTCTTGAAAAAGTCCTAGCAGAAGGCTTTTACATAACAGCGAGACAACTGGTCATGGTTGGAAGGCTCACCTTGACATCAGAAACGGTCTCTTCAGCGAACATAGTTGCTCTTCCAGCGATGACACCACAGCATGCAACTACAAGTTGCTCATGATTAGTCCGTCGACGACCAAACCGAGCCTTTAGCTTAGTGTTGCCGCCAGCGGACTTGTGCGAAAGCTCAACCGAGGTTTCAACTTCATCTATATGAGAGTCAACCGTTGTATAAGAATCGGCAATCGGGGCACGTCGAAGAGAGCCTTGTGATCGGAACATGCTTTCGTTTTGTTCGGAGTGGTGTTGCTCAAGTTTACGGTGATCGGGACGCTTACACGTCTTCCTGCCTTTTACTGCTACTTCAGGGCAGTCAGTGACAGCGCAAGCGAGGCTACGTGATTGGTGAGTCGTGCAATACATGGCACGGTTATTGGACAAAGGTTCGGTGCAGTTGTCTTCTTTGCAACACGGTCGCCCTAGTGAGATTCCACCAGTGACAACTGCACGGAAGGAGCCTGTTGAAGTGTTATTTCATTGAGATTCAAGCGAAGGAGCAGGGAAACTACTCACGGAGGTTATGATAGCCAGTTCCCGGTAACAGGTTTTCGCATACCCGGCAAGCATGCAAACGCTCAGGCTGACCATCGTTGACATAGTTTTCATTTCGTTTTTCCATAGCTTCTTGTAGGCGTTTATCGTTCGTTCCAGTATCACGAACAACAAGAGGAACACGAGCTGTCTGTGAGTCGCGAAGAAGTGCATGATAGACAAAGCCACGCCACGCTTGATCGGAAGTAAGAGTCAACTTTGATGAGCGCTCCAGATCAGAAGATCGCGAAAGTCCAGTGTTATATATGTGACTGTTGTTCTGAGACGAGACCCAAGCAAAGAGCATGTTAAGCGTGAACAGTTCGCAGAGATCAGAGCTGATGAAGGCATGGTCTTCGATCTGGATGGCAGAGGGAATTTCGGACGAGTAATAGTGTCGTAGACCATTGGAGACATAGTAATTGGGGTAAAAGCGAATTGAGCAAGCTGAAAACGAGTCAGATGGATGGAAGCGACGGGGACGACAAGATTTGATGCACTCACAGGAGCACCTGAACGAGGAGACGTAGCCGAGTTTGCTACCGTGGTCAAGGGAAAAGGAGGTGACTTGATACCGAGAGAGGGTCGAATACTTTAAAGGACGATTACATTGGTTACAAGATGAAACCGGTGGATAGAACATGATTGAGGCTATTTGGAAGTTGTGAGGTCAAGAACAGGAAAGAAGAAAGAGACAGGGCGTACCAACAAGTTCAGAGGACTTGTCTGAGTTCATACCAATGAGATCTAGCCGTTCTGATACTTTAGCGGGGAGCTGAGTAGTCCCCCAGTCCTCGTTCCAGATCGAATCTTGTAGAGTCTCCCAGAGATACGAGACATGTTCGTAAGAGAGACCGAGGCTGTACGCAAAGATACGGCAAAGATAAGATGGTAACCGGTAGGGTGGACGCGTGACGCCATGAGGGACATGAAGAGCGATTTCGGCTTTGAGATGATGGGCAAGTTGGACAAAGAAAACAAATGTGGTCAGATCGATACAGTCAAGAAGGCCCTGGCCCGATGCGACGAGCTTTGAGAAGAGGATGAACGACATGGAGCTGAAGTGAGATGGGAGTAAGAAACAAGTGACGACTGGTGGCGCGTGTGCCAGTCGCGTCGCCGTTTTGGTCCAGAATCCATCACGTGCCATCGACTTTTGCCAGATCGAGAAACTCAGAAAGCAAACCGTCCAACGAGGACTTAGCCAAGTCTTAGCAATGGGGCTCCGTCGGCAAGAATATTAATGAGAAGTACATTTTATGCCTTGGATGTTGGAGTTGATGATCGCCTCCCGGTAGGCATATGTCGAGAAAGACACGGTATGATGAGCGTGGAGGTTGCTGATAAGATAAGATAAGCCGAGGTGGGACGAAGTTTCGATCAAGCCACGAGTGTCAACTTTTACCTCAAAAGCTCAACAATCCCAACCAATGGACGGGGCCAAACTCATCTCGGATCCAATAGCGGGAGCTTTCCTGGTTTCATCATCTCCGGCTGGCACCCACCGCCAGGACAGTCCCCTTCCTCCATCTTCCCAGCCACACGCACTCGAGCATCGTCCCCAACCACCAGCCGCCTCCGAAGACGCCGAATCCCAGCCTCAAGGTCACATAGCGCATCCGACACCGCACCATCACTTTAGCTCTCGTGCCACCTCTCTTTCCCCCGTCATGCGGACGCACACCCCAAAGTCGATGACGCCGCGACCCAGTGGAGGCGATCCCGGTTCGTCAGAGCCAAACAGACCCCTCAATGTCACGGACGCGCTCAGCTATCTGGACGCGGTCAAGGTGCAGTTCCAGGAGAAGCCGGACGTCTACAACAGGTTCTTGGATATAATGAAGGATTTCAAGAGTCAAGCGTGAGTTCTCCGATGCCTGTCCTAGTACCACTTGCTCATCGAACGGCCATGCACTCGACCTCCACGCGTACAGCATCGACACACCGGGTGTAATTGATCGTGTCTCAAGGCTATTCCACGGAAACCTTGAACTGATCCAAGGCTTCAACACATTCTTGCCTGTGGGCTATCGCATAGAAGTCTCCGCAGATCCCGCCGACCCCAGTCTCATCACTGTGACGACACCGTCTGGTACAATAACCCAAAGCACCACTTCCCTTCCCTCACTTTCAACCCCATCCCATGGTATCGGTTCTGGGGTTCACCCATCTGTGCCTTTTCTACAGTCCCAGTCCAATTCTCACCTTGGCGGCCCGGGATCGCGCTCAATGACCCCCCAGCAATACTTTGCTCAAGGACAGTACAACGATGCCACCCCTGTTGGCTCTCATCAAACCACAGCCGCTGCTTCTTTCTTGGGCAACCTTAATGGTAAAAATGGTCAGGCTGAACGTGTCCAAGGTGCACCCGCGTCGGGCGAGTTTAACCATGCCATCCAATATCTCAACAAGATCAAGGCTCGTTACTCAAGCGATCCGAATACTTACAAGCAGTTCCTGGATATTCTGCAGACATACCAGAAAGAGCAGAGGCAAATACAGAATGTGAGTGGAACAAAGGAACTTTGCGTTATTACCCAACTCCTAACTGTCATTGTAGTCACAAGTCTATGTCCAAGTCCAAATGTTGTTCAAAGACGCGCCTGATCTTCTCGACGAGTTCAAAGACTTTCTCCCCGAAATCGGTTTCACAGGTCCTCCAGGCCCTCCCGCTATAATGCTTGCCTCAAGTTCTGGCGCAGGTCCGTCTCAATGGACACCACCAGATATATCCATGGCCAGCATCGCCGACAAGGCTTCCAAGCGTGCTCCCGTTGTTACGAAACGGAAGAGACGTCCGGTTGACAAGGAACCCACCCCGCCACCTGTACCACCTCCTAAAACCGCGCAAGGCCGTGTAAGCATCTTACCATTGCTCGTTGTACTATCTATCTCATTCGGTATTCTAGTTGAAGAAGCCCAAACCCAATCCTAAAGACGCCGATTCCCCAGCCTTCTCCCCATATGCCGGTCCTTCTTCTCCACCTCTTGGCTCTGCCATTCCGCAATTAGGCATGATGTCCTCACAGTCATTAAACTCGCAACACATACATCCCCACCACGCACATGCACCGGCCCATGGAATGACACATGGTGCAGCTGGAGCGCCGGACAAACTATTATTCTTTGACAGGGCAAAGAAAGCCCTCGAGTCCCGGGACGTATACGAAGAATTTTTGAAACTCCTCAGCTTGTTCTCCAAAGATATCATCGACGTGAAAACTCTGATTAAATCTTCGCAGGGGTTCCTAGGCGAGGACCTGATGGTTGAGTTTCGTGACCTGTTGGGTTGGGATGAGAGACGTGATGGGGTTACCGGTGGTCCTCCTGGTAGCATTCGAACCGGGCCGCCAGAGGCGTTATCTGCACTGCCCGCCGATGATGGTGAAGGTCCCAGTTATCGCCGTCTTCCCGATAGTGTATGTCTGGGAATCCCTAAATTCTCGGTCTTTCGCTGATTCGTTTCCACTTTGTAGGAAGTGAGATTGGCTTGCTCCGGCCGTGATGAGCTGTGTCGGTCAGTCCTCAATGATGAATGGGTGTCCCATCCTACTTGGGCCTCCGAAGATGCCGGCTTTGTGACCCATAAGAAGAACGCTTTCGAGGAAGCGTTGCACAAAAGTGAAGAAGAGCGCCACGAGTACCATGTTCACCTTGAGGCATTGTCAAGGACCATTGCGCTTCTCGAACCACTTTCTGCACGCATCGATACGATGACCAACGAGGATCGATCTAGCTTTAAACTCGGTCCCAACTTCGGAGGGCCTAGTAAATGTTTGTACCATAGGGTCATCAGAAAGATCTATGGTCGGGAAGCAGGTCTCGAAGTCATACAAGCTCTCCAGGAATGTCCCAGCGTTTCGGTCCCTGTCGTCGTTAGGCGCTTGAAGCAGAAGGATGAGGAGTGGCGTCGCGCCCAAAGGGAATGGGGTCGTACATGGCGAGAGGTTGATGCGAAGAATTTCTACAAGTCCCTCGACCACCAGGGGATCAGCTTCAAACAGAACGACAAAAAGGCAATTACCGCAAAACATTTCGTCGCTGACATCGAAGCTGTCAAAGCACAACAAGTTGAATCGCAAGCTGAAGATCGTCGCCCTGCTTTTGCGCGTGGGTCTGTCGGCTACCAACTCGAATATGACTTTAAGGACACTTCGGTCCTGCACGACTCGCTTAAGATGGTTTATTCGTTTTTGGATCACTCTCAAGGAGCCTATAGCCCGCAGGAGCGCCGTGGTGTCGAGAAATTCCTCCGATCATTCGTGCCTCTGCTGTGCATGTATCCTGCAAACGAGTTCAATGCTGCTTGTGGACCTCTAGATGGAGCTGACGACGATGCTTCGACCCATGACGCCAGCGGACACGGGGAGGGTCAGCGTAGCAAGAAACCGACAGCGGGGAACCCCTCGGTCGCGGTAGCTGCCGGTGACTTGAGGAAGAAGCTTTTGAAGACCGCGCAAGAGAAATTGACAGGCAGGGAGAGTAAAGGTTCCTCCGTGGTGGGGTCTCGTGCCGGGTCACCTGTAGGCTCATCGATCCCATCTCGGGCAGAGGAAGAGGCAAAGACGGCAAGTCATGGACGTGCCGAAGATATATGGATTCGAGAAAGCACGAGTAGTCCTCAGGGCTTTGAAGTGGCTCAAATGGCGGACCCCGTGCGTCCATTTTTCGCTAACACAACGTTCTACACCCTGTTACGGCTACTACAGGTAAATAAAAACGTTTTCGACATTCTAAATTAATGGGAATCGTGCTAAACATAGAATCTTTCCCGTTTCACAGCTGCTCTATTCTCGTCTGCTTACCTGCAAGCAGGTAGGGTTACAATTAGCAGCAGAGAAACATAGATCGCTCCTTGCAAATCCGGTAGCGGCCGAGCTCGGTTTAGATGATCCCAACGGACCGCCCGCTATCCTCGCTCAGGCGATGGAATCCATGGGTGACCACGGCATTGCAGAGGGTGCGAACGTGGTTTATATGTATCTGCTGGACGCTTGGGAGAAGGTTTTCGATGGTGAACTAGACCAGGCAATTTTTGAAGAACACATGAGGTGGTTTTTCGGCAACAAGGTGAGGCAATCCAAGAATACCTATGGAGTTTGGATGACCTTGATAGGGCTATTTTTATACAGGGCTACCATGTGTTCACGTTGGACAAATTGATAACCGCCCTGGTCAAACAGGTATGTTGCGCTTGCGCGTTTTCTCTCACCGTGTAACCCGGTGAACAAAAACATAACTGACCATTCTGGGATAGGTTCAGACCATACTTCTGGACAACAAATGCCAGGAGCTGTGGACGCTCTTCCAAAGTACGCAGAGTGCCGAAGCGCTGACCAATCAAGATATTATTCGGTATCGACGGGAAGCTGAACACCACGTTGGGCAGGATGATCCTTTGTACAGAATTCAATGGGTGAGCCAACTATAGTTTCTTCCCCGCTGCGCAGAGATGAAATTGTGAACTTTGGCTTTCACAGGAGCGAGCGGCGAGACAGCTTCGGATGCAACTTATTGGTACCGACGATCCCAGCGTTGATGGCGATGCGTCCATGGCCCATCGATGGAGAGAGTACGTTGACACGTATGTCATGCATTATCCGACGGAGTGGGTACCCGAGTCAAAAGATCAAGAGAAGAAGTGTCCTGTCTTCCTTCGACGGTGAGTTTCCGACAAGAGATGGTCTGCTCGTAATTGTGCACATCTAATGTGTTTCACAGGAATCTCCGAGCTTCGGACGAGGCGCCCGCCCGCCCATCAGGCAGTGGTATGGTCATCCGGATCGGATTCCCCTCGTACAAGCTGGTGTACGAATTTGGGAGTGAAGATTGTCTGACATACCGATGGAGTGAGGAAGAGTGTGTGACGTTGCGTGAGCGAGCACGAGTTCGCCATGAAGAGCGAAGAAGGAGCCGGTGGATCCAGATATGAGGAAGGGTGTTCTATGTAGATATTTGGAGGCGAGGAATGATGGACTTATTTTTGGCGTGGGTGGGCGGGCCAAATATAGAACGTGTGAGGGTTTAGGGTGTATTTACATAATTTTTGAGTAAAAATAATAAAATAAATAGCCACACATGGGTTAGAATACTTAATTTGAAGTTAACCCAGGGGCTTTTCAAGTTCTGGCGTCCCTTTCTCTTCCTCCCCATCGTGACCCAGCCTTCGTCTTCGTCGTCCCCGCCGTTCCCCAGCCCCTCTCCTCATCGTCCGTCGCAGCCTCGAGCCATCCTTCAGCGCTGCGCTAGCCGAGGTCCTCTCGTAATCTTCAGGGGAATCGGAGTCGAAACTCGATTACCGTCGCCACGCCTTAAATACTTAAGACTTCTTGGCCTCAAGCCCTTTCCCGCTGCTTGCCTAATGGCTTGGCCCATTGCTGGCCCGTCCTCACCTGGGGGCGCCTCGTCGTCCAAACTACCTACTCAAGACCCTCAGCACTCACAAAAACCCGCAAAGACAAGGCTGCGTCGCAGAAGGCCCCACGTTCCTCGTCAACAATCCCCATCACCCGGTCTCCTGACCCTTCTTGCTAGCATCGCAACTTCTTCAGTCACAGCTGGCTGCAGTCCCACTCCTCCTGCCTTCTTATGCCCTTTTATATCTTCCATCTCATCTAAGGAGCATATCCGCCGCGGCAGCGACACCGCCGTCGACACTGATATCGACCTCGATCGTCTTCCCTTAGCACCAACCCCCACCAAGCGTCGCAGAAAACGACACCTCCCAGAGAGATTCACACAGGGTGACGATGGCCGGTATCGAAGAATGGACTCTTACACGTTATATGGATCCACTGTGTGTTCGGTGAGTAGCGGCGACTTGCATGGTTCGCTCCAACAGCTTCTGACGCATCTGCCCGCAGAATTGCGAACCCACAATAACCTCCACCACCTCCTTTCTCGATCCCTTGAATGATACCGATGAAGCCATTGGTATCGACCTCAGCACCCTACCTACCGGTTGGGCACCGCGTCAGGCCAGGGAGTCCAAAACAACCACGCTGATAATATGTTTGTCATTGGTGCTGGCCTTTGTCATCTGTGTCTTTATCATCTCTTGTCTTTTTTGGAGAAAAGCTAGGGCCATGAAGTACAGGGAACACGATGTAGAGATGAAGGCACTGCGTCGTCGAAAGAAGAACGACGGGGATGATGAAAGCGTCGTCGTTCAAGAAGCAAAAGTCAAACAGAAGCTGTGGGCGCGGGCGACGGCTAGGTGGAAGGCCAATGCCCGGTACACGGCCAGACAGCGACGAGGCAAACGTTCTGTTATATCACGCTCCGCTGTTGCGGCCAACTCGACGCTGTCCCTCCCTCCTTCTATGAACGAAGCATCCCAATCTTCTCCCTCGCTACCCCCTTCAAGGGCTTCATCCCCTCGACCTTGTACCTCCCACGAATCTCATGACTCTCACAGATTGGCTCACTCATCGACGAGTCGAGATATGCAAGAAGCCCAGGACCCCACCACACCCCCCGACGTATCAATCTCGCCTCCTACCCCCACACAAGCGTCCCCTCCTGCTTACCAACAGCCATTACCTCGGAATCAAAGAATTCCTGAAGACGACATGAGTCTGAGTGACTCCTTATCAAGAAAGGTTCTCCGCCAGCATTCGGTCAGCTCTCGCCATCCCTCTTTTACGGAGTCCTCAACGGACGAGGCTCCCATTGGTGACTCGCTACTGGCCGATGATTCCATATCATACACTCCCAGCATAAACTCAGCTCACGTGGCGACAGACGACAAGTCCCTGCTAGCACGCTTGGGAGAAATGGCTAGTGAGCCCCCTGTCGACCACTCCGGCTCATCTTCACTGGAAGTCTCGGCACCAGTTTGGCAAGATGATTTCGCAGAATTTCCACACGATGGCGTACCACAGGAAACTGGCGCTAGCCCTCAATCTAGTGCAAATTCCGAGTTTAGTGCGGAGAGAAACCTTTCTGCTGGGTTCCCTTTGCCGCCCCCACCCATCTCGCACAAAGGAAAATTAGCCGAGCTCTCTTACTACGAACACTCTTCTTACTCGTACGACGACCTCGTTGACGCTCATGGGTTTGAACCCAGCGCCCCGCCCTTCAGCGAGGCTATCGGTCCGAGCGCACCGCCGTTGGACGAAGAACAGGTGCAGGTGTCCTTGGGTGTTCCTTCTGCACCACCATTGGTCGACGAATCAAGCGAGCAGGCTGGTGACGGCGATAGGCATACCGACGACGATTCGATGAGTGGTGTTCTGGAATACGTCGATGAAGAGGACGTTCTAGACGCTTCCCATTCTGCCGGTAGCTCTGCTGCTCTCACGCCTAGTCAGGTCCAAGCAGCTGCCGTTGCCTTGCAAGACTCACAATCATCTCCGCCATCCCCTTTGACCCCCTCAACATCCGCTGACTACCCTCGTCACCGAGTTTCGCTTATTGAATCTTCCCAAGATTTGGTGGCGAATGACAGTGTGCCATTACCCAGGTATCAACCATAGTGTATCCCGAGCTAATTTCATCCGTCGGGTTGTTGATACTCGGTCAAGGCCATGTACATCTTATCTACCCATACATATTAATTCTTGTCACGAACACCACTATTCTTGCTCTACGCTTTCGCACTTTTGCTACTTGAATACACCATATGTATTTTTATTGCAACCAAATACATCTTGGAACTTTGAATTGTTTTCCCCCCGAGAGAAGCTAGAGCGTGTGCCGTCAAGGGCACCTCCCTGATCTACAGTGGTAAGGCCATTAGGCTGCGAGGAAGTCTCTAGAAAGTCCAGGGGTCATGTAGTGTGCGTCAAGCTCTGGTCGGGTCAAGGGGCCATACTAAAAGCCGAGGCAATTGTTAGCACTGAGGTCAAGTGAAAGCATGGAGAGAGGGTAAGATGGAAGCTATGAAGTGAAGCTATCTCAGGCTGCGGCGGGAGTGATGTGGGTCCAATAAACGTCGAGTCCTTGTGAGATTGGCGGTAAAACTATTACGTGGTACTGGGATGGTATAGGATGTGGGACGTACTAGATAGTATACTTAACCTTAATAACAACCTTGAGCGACACAAGCCTAGAGGGCAGATGATCAAGGTCCGAACGACAAATGGCGAGTGTCACTTATCTCGAAGGAAAGGGCGGTGATAGAGACCAAGATCAAGCCACGAATGTCGGATTTGGGCCTCCAGCAGGTGTCTATTGAGTGCATGCGAGTTATTGCCTGGCAGCTTCCGAGCTTCCGACAGTACAGAGGGCAGTTATCCAGTCCTAATGCCGGCGTAAGACCCAGGTGAATGGTGTATATGTGTTTACGTCTGATGGGCGTACATCTGCAGCAATGTGGTGAGGCAGAAGACCGTCCCGTGTGGAAGCTTGAGAAACGAAGAGAAGCGGTATTCTGATGGTGCCCGGGCACGGGCATGATACCCAGACGACGGCACAGGCTATCGTATCGGACGACAGGTTGAAATGGGATCTGTACCTATGTAGGCGATAGGCTGCTGCATCAAAGATGCCGAGTTGAACACATTGGGCAGGAGGAGGTTGTACACACGCGTTGAATGTCGCCAGCAGTGTGGATACGGAGAGTTCCCAGACTTGAAATGGAAACCTCAACAGAAGAGAAGAGACCTCCATTAATCCGGGGTACCAACCTTAAGTCGATTGAAGCGATCATTTCCTTCGCAGCATTGAATACTGGGCGAGGAAATCGGCCGCCTATTTGATTCGTTACGTGAAATAGCCTGAGATAATAATGAGGCCATCGCCAGCCAGTGGTAGCAGTGGCAGTGTGTGGGCGCCGACGGTAAGATTTTCCTTAGCCTCATAATTCGAGGTCCAAAGGTGACGAAAGCGCCTTTTAGGACTTTAGACGGTCGTTGGCGGCCATTTCGCCATCTCCCTTGGTGCCAAGAGACAATGAGCTTCGACCAGCCGAGCGTTCTTGGCGGGATTTTGAGCGCTTTGGTCGATTCCCTGAATAGGGTCGGGCGCTTGAGCATGATAGCTCCACGTGCCCGTTAGATCGAAAAATTTGGCGCATCCGCGACGCATTCTTGATTCTTCAATCTTAACTTGCAACCTTTGTATCTGCGCCATGGGCAAATCACAAAAGAAACGATCTATGCGTCGCCATAATCCGATGAGAGTGCCTGACTCTCATCTACCAAAAGGCTTGTCATCGGCCTCGTCGACATCGTCAAAAGTACAACAAATTCCTCCAATAATACAAAAAGTACACCAATGTCGCTCCGCTATACAACAGCAATGACCTATCAACATATTAGATGGAAAGCTCAGATGCATCCGAAAGGAAATGGGCATGTGTCGCCGTGTCCAATCTCATCCACAACGATCCTTCAACTCGGCGATTGCTCCAAGGAAAGAATGTGGTTGGCGCGTTAATCTCGCGTCTGACGGACAGTGAAGATGAAGTTGTTATGGAAGCTATGGGTTCTCTCCGGTACGCTAGCATCTTTCTGTCTTTATCCCCCCGAGGCTTACTGTCTCCTAGCAACCTCTGTATTGATGGTGGTTATGACATCTGTGCGGAGATGTATAACAAAAATATCCTGACTCCGTTGAAGTCCTTTATACCCAAGGTAACTAACTTCTTCTTGCCTTAATTTCTCTAGTATTGATGCGCAGCAGATCTCTACTACTCTAGAGCAATACCTCTCGACGCCCTCATCAGCTCCCGAAAACGCTCGCACAACAGTCTACCACTTTGCTGATAATGTCATCACGACCCTTTGGTGTTTGTCGTAAGTTTGATTCTTATCCTGGTTTGCACTTTCTGAAACATATTAGAGAGACGTCAAATAAAGCCCTCAATGCCATAAATCAGATCAATCTGATTCCGTTTTTGACGTCCTTCCTAGCGTCTTACCAACGGCTACCCCTCTCCCCCGTTGTCTCCGCTGGTATGTTTGAAATAGACAGGTTTCAGGTTTTCTAAGTTAACAGCACATTCACAGCTCAGTGTCTGTATGTCCTGACGGACGATAACCCACCAGCAATACATGATGTCAAGACCAATGCCTCGTATGTTTCGTCACTGCTTGCCATCGCTCAGCAACCTTCGACATCTACCAACGGAAAACAGAAGGAGGAGAATGATGATCGAAGCGTTATGCTCCGTGTGCTTTGCGCAGGTGGGTCATTGGACTGTGATACGGCTATTCTCAAGAGTTCATCATGTAACCTGCAGGCGTCATCCGCAATATCTCACCTATACCACCACCCTCAGTCGCGGCAACGATTGAGCTTGATAGAGATATCGTTCTTCCTCTTTTACAAAATGTCATAACCTCCGTGTCGTTATCCGAATCATCTGACGAGGTTCTACGCCTCGTATCACAGCAGGTATATTTATGTTTACCCCTTCTAGCTAGTCTTTGGTCTGAACTCTATCTTAGGCTAATGAACCACAAATAGACCTACCCTCTCTCAAAAATACCCCAAAGTCCGATCACAAAACAGACTCGGAGCGAGAGCTGCAGCGAATAGAATCTAAGCTACGGACCGTGCAACTTGCCTTGGAAATTTTGACCAGTATGTGCGCGACTCTCCCCGACGACGTGGAACCCATCGCAGGGCCTGAAGACGAAGACGAAGATAATGAAGGTACTGCACTCATTTTATCTCCCGATATGTATACTCATCTACCCAGATGAACCGTCTGCAGAGGCAATGACCATCGATTCCACCCCAAAAGCGGACAAACCTACGTTTATGCCGCAACTTGTACCCTCATTACTTGCCCTCACTCACCCCGTGACCTTGTCCTTTCCTCCATTGGCATCATCGTCGTTACACCCTCCTACAACGTCCGTCCTTGGCGCGATCCATATCTGCGCATTGGAGTGTCTAAATAACATCTTCCTGTCCATTGCAACATCGGAATCAACTTCGCCTTCAATATCAGACGCCAAAGAAAGCGGCCAGCAGTTATGGCAAGACGCGTGGTCGGCTCTAAGTGTCGTGGGAGTCGAGTTTGGGCTAGGACAAGAGCGTAGAAAGGAGATGTGGGAAATCGCAGTCGGCGTATTATGGGGACTCGGAAATGTCTGGAAAACGCATTTGGTACGTCGCGCCGTGCCCAGACCCTTGCCCAAACTAGTTGATCACCCCCGTTCAGGTCCCAACCGAGGAGCAAA
The DNA here is from genome assembly GCA_002583695.1 of Pleurotus salmoneostramineus. Classification (NCBI taxonomy): domain Eukaryota; kingdom Fungi; phylum Basidiomycota; class Agaricomycetes; order Agaricales; family Pleurotaceae; genus Pleurotus; species Pleurotus salmoneostramineus. Next base: position 45,701 of record BEWF01000095.1, read on the forward strand.
TTAACGTTCTAATTCAATTCTGCGAATCAACATCTGACCCACGCATCAAGGTGAAATGTATTGGCGCACTAGAGTGCCTGGCCCAACATCCTCAATCTATCAATACCAATGCAGTTCGTGTTCTCGACTTATTTGCAATTCGGAATTCATAACGCCGTATCTAGGTTATCCTTAAATACTTGCTATCCCTTCTACCCACGTCAACTACTCCATCGCCTGCTGGGACCGAACCACTTATCCAAGCTGTGTCAGCACTGATAGATATATATTCAGACGAGAACATGCCGTATGACGTCAACTTCGCACAGTCTGGAGCTCTGGCGAAGTTGGCTGATTCTATCGATGGATTGAAGAAAGCAGTACGTGGGATTGACCGCAAAAAGGAGGGCGGGTACGAACTCAAGCGGCACGGTGCTGAGGTTCGAGATAACTTGGTCGCGTTTGTTGAGTATAGAAGAGATCTAGGTCGTTGATTTTCTTTATCTAATCTACTTCCCTACTTGTGTCTGTTTTTGATATTCGCGGGATTGGAATCACTCGATCAGGTCGCCCGAATTGGATTCTTGGTCCTTGGCAACGGCCGTCAACAGCTTCCCCTTCTTTTCTTCCACTATCGTTCGCGATGCCTAGCATTACGACGACCTTACTCATATTGACGGTTCTGATCGTCTTACTACCTACAGAAACATATGCATTCGGTGCAGGAGACATCCCCGATTTCTCTTATCTAAATGGTACAAGCTTGACCATCGTCTATATGCCGATCGCAACTGATTTTGTTCCATATTTGCGCAGGCAAGGCATTCCGACATGGAGACATTGAGGGGATCTTATCAGAGCTATCCAAATCAGCTGGTTACGCTGGTGGAGGCGGTCTCTTAGGCTTCGCTTCCTCTGTGCTCAAGAAAGCTGGTGGAGGATCCAAGTTTTCAAGAAGTGACGTAAAACGGGTTTACTTTGTGCGTTCGAACTATTGCATTAGATTTCATAGATGGTTGATGATCTGACTTCTTTTCAGGGTAACTGGCTCAGAGATTACTCCCAAGTATGTTTACGACACATTGGTGTCCCCTTTCCTTCACTGTTAAACGTTTTGATCTAGGCCATGGATATCGCTGGGTTGAGTAAACTTACCGCAGACACGATCGTATTGGTGGTCTCTGTCCTTGGATTCATGGTATGCGCTCAGTACATTATTGGTATTCCGTCGCCTCACGTGTTGGTGGATTCTGTAGACCTTCGGTTTCGCGACTGAGGAATTCGAAGTCACTGCCGATCGCCTTGGCGTCTACCTTCCTGTCGTAAGTGATCTTCGCCTTATACAGTCACGCCGTTACTGAAGATGGCCTTGACGATGTAGGAACACATTGACAACCCCAAGTCAGTTTACTTCCTCGACTTTATTCCCCATTCTAATCCAAGTATAGAGGTTACGCTGAGAAGGAAGGCGATGCTCGCGAGTTCCATCCTAAATTGCGCCCTCCTGTTGAGGATCGCGAACTGGAATTCGATGAACGTACAGGAATGAAAGTTTGTGAACCACACCATTTTTCTTTGAAAGTAATCGCTTACAACCTACTAGAAATACATGGCTACAGAAGATGAAGGATTTGATTCCTCAACCGCTTTCATTCGACGAACCCTTCGCGAATGCATCGAGAAGGGCCGTACCGCTGGTGGTAGAGATGGTCCAGAACTATATGAGGCTTACCGGCTGCTCGGGACTGGGCTTCATACTTTAGAAGATCTCCTTGCCCATAGCAACTGGTGCGAAATCGCTTTAGTGAAGCTTGGTCACGAAGAAGTATTCTGTCATGTAGGCGATAACGGTAATAGCCTCTTACCCAATATCGATGAATTATCGTTTTAACCTGTGTGCTAGTGCGCATCAACACACCCAATGGTAGGGCGCCGCCTCTTGTCACTGGCACCTTCGGAGGTGCGTATAATGTTAGCCAAAAGCATCAATGAATGACCCCGCTACTTGTAGGGGCCGATTTCCTCCATTCTTTGATGGGAGAGGCCGGAGAGTGAGTGCTGTTCGATTTTTGCTAGAAAAGCAATATTCATTGCTGTTCCTTCCTTTAGCAAATTGAGTCAAGCCAGCGTAACAGATCTGAGCGCTAAAATGGATTCCGTGAGCCATAGACACCTTTTCCCACTATGATTTCAAGGCTCATCCTTCTGTAGGCTCAAAACAATGGAGACTCACAGGTTGAAGCTCTTAGCGGCATATTGAAGAAGCTCCCCATCGGAGGGGGAGACGAAACTGCTAGTCAGGGGGAAGAAATGCAAGCGAAAGCAAAGGCATACCACTTTGATCCCGATAACGTGGCGCCACCCGATGTTCAGAAACAACTTCTGGACTTGTTAAAGTGGCGCGATCAAGTTTATCGTGATATAGTCGCTAAGATCGAGATGATCCCAGGACTTGCCGATCTCATGGATGAGTTGACCAACGCTTTGAACGCTTGTGAGTCGATAAACCAATATCTGAGAAGGTGCATGCTAACTTTTTGTTATCTAGATGTTTTCACTGTTCTTGCGCCGTATCTCACGGTATTTACCTGACTCTCATGACTGTGTCCGGTCGATTCTTACACGTTGCTTTAGCCAATTCTTCAACAAGTGACTGGCGTCCTTGACGATGGAAGTAAAGCTGTCATTGACTCTGATGACCAATATGCCGTGAGCTTCACTTAATGGTTTCAGGACGTCTCACCCAGGGATCAACTAACATCGCACAAATAGGTGTTCAATGACCGGAATGCGTCTGATCCTTCGCACAGTATGCTTTCAAAGGTAATATCGAGGCCTATACAATGAATCACATATTTACGAAGACTTGTAGGATCACTTTGGTCTCATCTTGAACGAACCTGCGGGTAAAATTGCTCAGGTAGTGGTTGAGCATACCGTCAACCTCATCGTCAAAGTGCGTGTTTATGCTACATTTACTGATCGTTTACTAAGACCATGATAGGCTTGGAGCGATGACAGTGACCCTAATGAAGTACTCAACGAAGTACGTCTCTCTGTGTTATCAGTCTATATTTTACTGATTACTTAATGGTTACTTTGACAAGGTTTTGGAAGCATTCCATCATCCGTACTATGCGACAGGACAATCGTCCGTTCAACACAGGATGTTCGAGATGTTGCAAGAGTGGCTTGGTGGGCTTGGTCCCGATATGGAGGCGGAAGTCATCAACAATTTGAGCAAGGTAACCTCTCCGCATATATCTTCATTCGGCCTGAACACTAACTGTTTGTGTAGGATAGCGTTAGAAACGGCAAGAACAAACGTGTCGGTTCGGAGACCGATGAAATCGTCGAGTATGAGAAACATGGTCATGGTCATGGTGGTGGAGGGGCTGGTACGTCAAGTCCATATATCCCGGATGGTTAATTGCTTATAGAGAGTCTAGCGAACAATACGCACCAGGAAGATTCTACCCCTTCTTACCAACACCAGGCTGAGGAAGAAGAACCATCATACAATCGGCAAGAGTCTTATCATCGCTCGGGTGGTTATGACGAAAGCCGCAATGAAGAATCTTCCCATGAAAACCGGTATAACTCCCATGGTGATGGGGAAGACAGCTACCAGTCCCGCCGCCATGGTGGCGGTGAAGAAGAAGAGCAGCATCACCGTTATGGCGGCGGAGAAGACGAAAGCCATCAGTCTCGACGTTACGGTGGTGGCGAAGAGGAGAACAGCTACAGTTCACGACGCCATGGGGGTGATGAAGAGGAAAACAACTACAGTTCGCGACGTTACGGTGGTGAAGGGGAAGAAAACAGCTACAGTTCGCGACACCGCTCAGGTGAAGAGGAGGAAAGAAGCTATAGCTCACGACGCCACGGAGGTGAGGAGGAAAGTAGCTATAGCTCACGACGCCACGGAGGTGAGGAGGAAAGTAGCTACGGTTCTCGACGCCTTGGTGGGGGAGAGGATGAAGGAGGCTATGGTTCGCGTCGCTACGGCGGCGGTGAAGCGGAAGAGGACCACTCGCGCCGTTACGGAGGTGGCGATGAGTCCGCAGGCTATGGTTTCCAACGTCATCGTGTCGATGAGGATGCAGGCGGTTATCAAGGCGGCGGCGGCGGACATAGATATGGTCGTCAAGAAGAGTCCACCTACGAGGGATCTCAAGGATATACGTTCGGCTCATCTGGTGGCTTTGGGGGTGGTGGATATGGAGGAGGTGAAGAACATTCTGGATATAACCCGAGCTATGAGCGCAACGAGGACACCTACGGGGCTGAACGCTTGAATTTGGGCGATGACAACGAGGGATATCGATACGGCGACGAGTGATGCAAAGGTCATTGGACCAACAATTTCGGCTAATTTGGAATCGTGGATACTTATTCCTAGCAAAGAGGAGAAGCTGTACCTTATTATTGTAAAGTATGAAGTCGGCAGTGCAATATATTCTACACGAGTTCCGTCTGGGTTGGCGCCTGCGCTTGCACATTGCCCAGCTCATCCTTGGACCTTCACCATGACTGCGGACACAATGCAGACCTTTGGTTTTCCTGCAGGTTACTTCATAATTCGCTCGGTGGCCTCGAACCGGATCCTTGATGTTGAGAACGACGATGTCGAAGATGGCACAGAGATTATCCTCTATCCAGAGAAAGATACTTCGCTGGTTGAAAGTGAGGTTGCTCATTCTTGAAACTGAATATCAGTTGAAGTATTGCGATGAAATGAAGGTCGACGGAGTCCAGAAGGAAACAACCAAGTCTTCTTCATCGACCCTTCAGGAGCATTGTGCTCGAGGTCTTCTGGACACGCTGTTGATATTGAAGGTAATTTTCAAAGTCTGCCTTGTACCATTACCAACTAAAGTACAGTCGCAAGGCGATCGTCTAGTCCTTCGTCATCGACGACCAGTTTCCCTCCCATTTCCCAACGCCTACTCCCATCCCCTACCCCGTTTTTTCTATGACAGCAACTCAGGGGAAATCAATGTCCAGTTCGATTCTGATCCCACATATCCTGCCAACGGCGTGCCATCTGAGGCATGGCGCAAGAAGACTTACCTTCTAACCTCCATTCCGATTCGAAGACCCAGAACGATCATCGACGACGCGTCGCAGTTCTTAACGACTGCTGTTACCTCTCCACTCGCCCTATTCGGACTAGGCCAGCAGAAAGCCACGCCTGAAGCTGTCCAACATAGTGATATTGATTTGGGGGAAGAAGAGGTCATGGAGGAGGAACGCGGTGAAGAGGCCGAGGCCGATGACTCCCCTGAAGCAGTTCGGAGAGTTCGTATGCTTTCTTTGGCAGAACCCACTCTGAACGACCGGAGCCTTGTCCCTGCGGCGAGGAATAGAAGGAGGTGGCAAGTTGCTCCTCTTCGCACAACAGATGCGAGGACTGGATCATAGGGCGAGGCAAATTCTAATGTTGAGTGCTTGTATTCCTTCACACGCACACGATGCGCTTTAGCGATGTACAATACTTATTTACTTACTCCAATGGAGATTAGCTTGTGGCACCTTCAAGGTTTTGCTTTACCGTGGTTCCTTGCAGACGTTCTTCCTGGGAGTATTGGGAACGTGTTGTTCGCTTGATTCATAAGCTTAGCACCTTACAACACCTTACCTGAAGACTGACCATGCTCGCGTCGTTCATAGTTCTAGCCATCGCGGCGTCAACGCTGTTGGTTGATGCTCACATTCAAGAGCCTCTCAAACCCAGTTCCCCTAGTTGGACAGAGAAATATGGGAATCAATTCGACCAGACATTCTCTGGTCCCCTATCGTTCTCCCACCTACCATATACCCGATGCCTTGAAGATGCCACAGCGGCCTTTGATATCGCGATACTGGGTATGCCATTCGACACAGGGGTCACTTACCGACCTGGTGCTCGATTTGGGCCGTACGCCATTCGCTCAGGGAGCAGAAGGCAACGCGAAACTCGAGGTTACACGCTTTCTTGGCGCAATAACCCGTACGAAAGTGGGCTCAAGATCCTAGATTGTGGTGATGTCAGTACGGTTCTAGTAAATCCTCATAACTCCTGCAGGCTCATTTTGAGGGTTACAGGTCCCGGTCAACCCCTTTGACAATGCTCTCGCCGTTGACCAGATGGAAGTTGCATACTCCACCCTTCTGGATAGACCCGTCCGAAGTGCGACAGAAGATCTCGGTGACGTTTCGTGGTTCAAGGCGAAGGACGGAACTATACGTCCTCGTATCATTAGGTATGAAGAGAGACCATGTTAATCTTTGGCCGGCTAAAGTATCATTCCTACGTTCTTCAGCCTCGGAGGAGACCACACGATAGTGAGTTATATTTACGCGTAACTCCTCTTTCCCTTGTTAAACGTTCTGGGTCTAGGTCCTACCTATCTTGAGGTCTCTCCACAAAATATACGGCCCGATCTCCGTCATCCATTTCGATGCACATCTAGTACGTTCCTCCCTCAAGCGCGTGTCAACCGTCCCAAGTTTAGCTACCTTTGCTCATGGAAAGATATGACATAGGATACATGGGCTGGTTATCCAGGCCAATTTACCGAGCAATCTCGAGTTACTCATGGCACATTCTTCTACCTTGCTTCCGAAGAGGGATTAATGTCCAACACCAGTGTTCATGCCGGTATCCGTTGCAAGCTTGCTGTATGTTTATGTCGATTCTTTCATTACACCCACACCCATCTAACAATAGTCTCTACCAATCTCCTTCTTGCTTCACCCATTGCACATTTAAACTTCATTCTTTGCGACCAAACTCCCTGTTATTATTAGGGTGTTGCTGATATAGAAAACGATGAATCAGTGGGATTCCAACTCATCTCAACGGACGACATAGATGATCTTGGGATCCCGGAAGTTGTTCGCCGGATTAGAGAACGGGTTGGAGATTCACCCGTGTATCTCAGGTACAGTCACCGTGGTATTCAATCAACGCGTCCTGACAATCTCCTTCACGTCGCTGGATCATCTGAAGCCTTGATATCGACGTCATAGGTTAGTTACTCTACGTTGATACCATCGACGCTCTTCTGGAATGAAAGTTTCTTGAACTGACTTTCCTAGACCCAGGTTTGGCACCTGCCAGTAAGTGCACCTCCCCCTCGACCCACATCTTATCATCTCCAACCCCCAATCTACAAGCCGGCACCCCAGAAGCAGGTGGATGGACAACTCGGGAAGTAAAGCGTATTTTACGTGGCCTCGCTGGACTGAACTTTGTGTGCGTACATACCCCCATTTCAAACTCATCTACGTACATCCCTTTCTGGTCTTAGCTAACGCTAACCCTTGTCGCTTTCCCCTTGCTTCACAGAGGCGCTGACGTCGTAGAGGTGGCACCTGCCTATGATAACGGTCAATTCTCGGATTTCTCTGCTGTTAACCCTCAGGACGATATAACTGACATGACACCTCCCCTTTTTGTCTTCCACAGCTGAAATAACGGGTATCGCAGCCGCGGATCTTGTCCACGATTTCCTATCTATGTTCCTTTCAAAGGACGCTGCCAAACCTCAGGTACCGCAAATCCACGACAAAGACGAGCTCTAAGCGTGGAACATGAAGCTTTCACGCAAAGTTGGTGGCGGACAAAAACAAAAATCGTCTTGTTCTTTTCCATCTTTGTGTCATTATTGTAAAACAAAGAAGGTATCGAGTCAGTTATAGATATCATCACAAACAATGTCCATGCAGCCGTACGAAAAGAGAACTATCAACAATATGTGCATAAATATGAGTCCAAGATATTACACTAATTCTTTCCCCAGTTGCCTGTAGGTGCACTAGGTCCAGCGTCATAACCTGGCGGCGCATCATCGTACGTTGGCTGTGGTCTTGGTCCTTTTACGGGACTGGAATTTTCAGCCTTGGTGTTGACTGGCGAACGTGCTGCAGCATGGGCAGCTGCGACAGCGGTATTCACTGGTGGGATAGCTTGAGCAGGAGAAGGCGTATGTGCTGGCGAGACATGCGGCGGGGAAGAGTAGGTGTAATCGTAGTTCGTGCCGAAATGATTGCTATTGTTCAAATACTGGTTGTTGTTACTCAGAGGTGGGACAACGTTTTGTCCGTACCCATCACCTCCGAGTGTGTAGCTTCGCTCGGGCTGAGGCTGGTGAACTTGGGGACTCGCTGAGTAGGCGTTGTAATACGGGTCATATGCAGCAGTGGATGTGGCATTATTGGGGGCTCCCATGTATGGATTGTCGGTGGCGGCAGGTGGAGATGTCATGACTGCAGTGGCATTGTAAGTATCGGGATTGAAAGGAGGATCAGGATTTTGGCTGTAGTTGGAAGGATACTGTTGATGCGAAACAGCGGATTGGTCTATCCCAAAGATTAGCAAACGAAAGAGGTCAGATCGGTGGAAGGAACTTACATGAGGTGTCCCTAGGCGCGTGGCCATACCCTTGGCCGTATTGATTACCAGCAGCGAGGTATTGAGTTTGCGGCATGGGAGGTGGTGACGTATGCACGGGTCGCTGCGGCGGAGGTGTGATGGTTGGCATAGGTGGAGGAGAGCTTGTGCGAGGCGCATTATAACTGTAAGTAGAAGGAGCGTAGGATGAAGCCGCATAACCGCTTGGTTGGCGACGAGGAGGACGTTGTTGAGGCTGGGGTTGAGGGGGATAACTTGGGTTGTAGTACTCATCGACCGCGCGAGTACCAGCGGGAGCCCTAGCATAACCACCACCAGCATAACCTGCTCCAGTCGAAGGCTGACGTCCAGAGTGTATACTTTGCGCTGGATGGTCGTGATATGGGGTATCGACATAAACCGAGTCTCCATCCACCCGAGCCGTGAGAGGCTGGGTTTCCTGCGCAGTCAACGGCTGGTTCTCGAAGAAAGCCGGGAGTCCTCCTTCGGTTTGAGCCTTCTGTCGCGCCTTCCTGTCCGCCTCAGCCTTGACCGCATCCAACCTCATTTGCTCCGCGTATCCATCATTATTGTTGTTAGAATTGTTACCACCAAAGAACCCTCCACCTGGTGGTCCAGACTCCTTATTATTCCAGTCCGTTTTCGACCTATTACGTCTTGACGTACAACACCTTCCCAGGGTGTAGAAGCAACCACTGAAGAACAGCAAAAGCCATGCCGCGAGAGTGAGCCATATAGCGTTGCCAATCTCCGCTGATCCTCCAGGGACGCTGTTGATTCGGGATCTAGCGATGAAGAAGAGAGCAAGGTCGAAGATGAAGGCGACCATAGCGACTACGGCGGCAAAACCTGAAACGCAGGTACTGCAGCAGGTCATGGACATCTCGCGGACATGCGCGAGGAGGCCGAATACGGCAGAACCTGCCGAAAGCGCCAGAGCAACGATGTGTAGGACGAGTGCATAAGTCAGCCATTTGACCACAACGTTGGGAATATCGAATCTTGTGTTGTTCCCGACGAGACTGTTGATGTCTGATGCAAAGAAGACGCTGCAATGAGCTTTCGATCGACCGGGGAAACTTTAAGAAACTCACCAAGTTCATATCCAACTGACGGTGATGAGCAAGTCGTATTTCCCGGTAAATCGAGGCAATAACCCAATGTCCCGAAAGTCACTGATCCAGTTATGTTTGAGACGGTAATGTTGGCCTTGAGAAAGTAAACGGATCTGAAATAGGGAACGCAGAACGAAACGACAGCGAGCAAGGCCGTAGCGACCAGCGTGACAATGAATCCTGGCGTCGCTGGGCGTATGCAGCCCATCGCAGTGAGGAAGTAGGAAAAAGAGAGAGGAGGAGTGAAGAGGAGGAGATGAAGGGGCGTTTACCCGATGTGACCTGGACAACGAACGTGAACTGACGCTGTGGCATCGCCACGGGATTCCAAATCAGGCAAGTCTTGTCACCCACTTCCAAGTTCCATGTTCTCAAAATGCGCAGTTCATACACCATGTCCGCTGTGCTGGCCGCTAGCCACTTTCACTCCAGAGTTCCTCGGTCTATGCGGACGTGTCCAGCCGTCACCTGGCTTTCCCGCATCTCAGTTCCGTAGGGAAATAGCACTTATGGCCACCGTCGAGCTACCAGCTGCTACTATACGCAATTTCTGGTTCTCCGGTGGCTTCTCCACACCCCTCCACATTCCGACTGCGCAACAAAATTGAGCTATGCGAAGGGTAATGACCGCAGCATGCATGCCGAGTATCCGATTTTACCTGCGAATTTGCTCATGGACGTGGCCAGCAATCTTGGCTTCCCCGCATGTTTGCTTGAGATATTAAAAGTACAAAATACACCTGCACGACAAGGCCATTCGAGCCCTATTATTGAGTCACACACAAAGCCGACGCCGCATCTTCGTCAGTAATGGTGACCCTTCTCCATGTCTCGTCTCTTCCTCTCCATCCTGGCCCTCTCCTCTTCTTCCCACATATCCGGTATACAACACCTCCCACAAGCATACAAACACCCCGTAACCGTCAACAAAAGCCACGCCGCCAGAGTTAACCAAATCGCTGCTCCCATCTCTGCTTCCCCCTTCCCCTCAATCCCTTCAATCCCTTTCTTCGCCAGGAAAAACAACACCAAGTCGAAGATGAACGCCAGCATCGCTATGGCTGATGCGAACCCAGAGACTAGTGCGCTACAGCACGTCATCCCGAATGTGGGGAAGTGGGCTAGGAATCCGAATATTGCGGATATGGCCGAGAGGCTGAAGCCGATGATGTGGAGGACGAGGACGTAGGTTATCCATTTCACGAGGACGGAGGGTATGTCCGTTCCTATGTCGGTATCGAGTAGTTTGTTAACATCTGTTCCAGACCAGTCAGCCAACTCCGCTCCGAGGGGTACAAGTGGGCCTCTCACCAAGATCATATCCAATCGAAGGTTTTGAACATACGATGGGGTTATCGGGTGTGGCGACACAAAATCCCAATGTCCCCAACGTCAACGTCCCTCTAACCACATCACTCCCGATTTGCGCTTTCAAGAAGAAGACTGATTGGAATAACGGTGTGCCAAATGACACCAGGCCGAGAAGTGTGGTGGCGCCCAGCGTCGCAAGAAAACCAGGTGTGGCGGGTCCAATACAAGCCATGACAATAAATTAAACTTGTTTTCAAGAAGAACGAATGGTGAAAGTTGAAATTGGAAAAGAAAGAAAGGCGCGACTCAAGCGCGAATGGAAGGCGAAAAGGGAAAGAAGGAAATGGAACGAGACGCGAAAGTATCGGCACCAGCGAGAATACGAAGATCCAGGAGGAATCAGCGCAGGTATTCTTTTATGTGGTGTCCCCGTTGCCTGCACCATATGTGTCTCATCGGGGGTTCACATTCCGGGCGAACGAGCTAGGGAAAGACCCTCAAAGATGTCGTTAACCAATTGACACAATCAAGGACGACGTTGCTGGCTGAAACGCCACTGGCTCACCTCTTCTCTACTCATTAAAAATGTGAGCGTGGTTCGTAGATGCATCATCAAACCGCAATAACTGATGTGCACTGCAATAGCCAATCATATTTCTTCGTCCTGGGAGCACACTCTAGGAGACTAGGAGACGCGGACGGAAGAATACGCCTTTGGTTATATTGGATGACCGGAAGAAGATTTGTGTCCATCGGTTGTCTACTCATCCATCCTTACGCGTTACGCTCCAGGTTCCACTCCAAGATTATCATAGGGCGGAAAGATGCAGTTCCGCCCGCTTCTACCTTATCTCTGATGGTTTCGACGATCTGAAAGCCGACCTTGCGAAAGACGGCAAGACTCCCTTCGTTGCCTTCGTACACGGTAACACGGATATGGTGGACGTTAATTCGGGGCCTCGCCCACTCGTGGATGAGGGTGTTGAGAGCGGCGGTCATGATCCCTCGTCTATGATGACTTGGTGCCAAAAAGTCTATATTTCGTTTCACATGGCATCGCGTCGGGCAGCAATTTTATTAACCGACCTGCCATTTGCCAGACTATGTTTTCATCGCCTGTGATTCGTTGTTCATTATCTCTGACGAGACGAGTCTTTTCTGCGATATCAACCACCCCGGCCCAGGTACATCTCCTGATCGAGATATCACCGACATACACGTCCGAACCGTCTGATTTGGTCTCTCTCAGGCATCGCACCGGACATCCTCCTACGACCTGGAGCTCCGGTTGTCCTTGTGCGTCCTGTAAGCTACGCAGTACGTCCTCGCATGGACGCGACGTGCGCAGCAACCATTCGTTGCATTCCTCCTTCGTCAATGGGTTCTCTGATAACGCTAACCATGGGGCGACCGACGGGTCGTTAAGGATGGATACGACGGGATCAGCGTCGCCGGGGCGCAGTGGCGTTATGATGATATTTTCATGAGGGGTTTGAAGTCGAAGATAGGGTTCGCCAGTTTTTGGATCTATCTGGAGAGGGCAGAGCTGGTCTACGATGTCGGGCATGGGTCTGTCGGAGACAACGTCTACCAGGTTTTGTCATCCACGGTGACTGGAGGGTAATCAGTATTATTGATGATGATAATCACTCAGGAGGTAAATCGTCTCCTATGGAAGACTTCGGCTGCCTTTTTTCTGACATTGACGTAACCGTTATTCCGTTCAGGGTCCTCCGCTTCCTTTATATGCTTGAAAAAATGCCGAGTCACGGTTACCAACCTCCCCTTCATCTCTACCGCCCGCTGTCCATGCTGTCGACGAAATCGTCTTGAGCCCTCACTAAACTAGATCAAAAAGGGCTTTGGCTGCCTGTTCATCTCAACGCCACCTCTAGTGCTGTCCAGGCTCACTTGGGCTGCTACAAATCTTGAACCAGCCGTTTACACGACCAACATCTCCCCCAGTCATGCTCCAACACCTCCAGCACGTCCTCATCTGTTCACTTGGTCTATTGTATGGTTGCGGAGGATTCATCCTTGTATGTCGATCTCTCATTCTTTTGTCGACGGTGCGCTGATTGCTTATCCTTTTTGCAGAGTGTATTTGCGGCAGGACTGAACGCATCGTTCTCCTTGGTATTCGAGCGACATGCGCATCCAGCAGCGACGTACACACCGAGCAGCAAAGCACATCGTCGTCGCCCCAGGATTGTGCCGCCCCGACGATCGACCTCGGCTTCGTCAGCCTCTTCCGATGCTCCGCTCACTCCTAACATTGTTTCTCCGGTGGACCAGCCGCTCGTCGCATCTCCATCGGAAATTCCTGAGCAACCTTTGTCACAGGATTACTTTTCCACTTCCCCCTCGAAGACAAGCCACAAATCGCCATTCAATCCCCTGCGTGCTTTCCCGGCCCGCCGATGCTCGCTCGGGGATGATTCACGCGCACCCCGACGTAGCTCAGTGGACTCGGATGATGTGCACTTTCACAGTGCCGACGAGCGCACGAGCCCCTTCAAGTTGAACTTGGGCTTTAACAAGCGTAGCCGGACCAAATCCATGCCCCGTGCACAGACGATCAACGCCTCTCCATCATCCCCGCACGCATCCCCTTGTGCAACCGCCTCCTCCAATCTGCAGTCCCTGGTCAAAGGTGCATCTTCGCTGATCGTGCCTAAACCTGCGAAAGGCAAAGCTTTGCGCAAGGTCCCAAGCATCCCGACCAATCAGCCACCGACTCTTCGCGTATGGCCTGCTTCGCCTACGCTGAAGACCAAGCATTCGCAGCCACTACGCACCCAACCCTATGAAGCGCCATATTTCTTCCCTATGCCTGTCCCGGAAGGCGAAACACTGATTAGCACGCCTCCCAACCCCCCGGTCGCGCTGCGATAGTGTTCTCCGCATCCCTCTCTCATCTTTCTATTCTCTTTCTCTTTCTCATGGGCTTTTTGCATATTATCTATACTCATTTCACGTCATCTGAGTCACCTAAATCTATCCACATTTAACTTGGATATTCACGCTCCCTTATACCAACCCTAGTCATTCCTTTTCCTTCGTTCTCCCTCGGTTTGAAGAGCTTGTAAACCAGTATCCTTCGCCTGTTCTGATTTATTATCCCATCTCCCTCTGGCAATTCTCGCATTATGGACAAGAGCATTAGATCTTCTCTTATTCATGTATCCTTAGTGTAATTGCATTCTCGGAATATCATTTGCATCTACTCAATCAGTCGGAAGGTGGTTGGCGTTGGAGTTTAGCCTTGGGTTCGATGAACAGCTAGCACGGCCGAAAAAAGCATCCTACCGCGTGATGGCAGCAGTTTCCACACAAAGAAGGTACATCGCTTGTACGAACTCGCAAAGCAAGTGTTGATGTATATGGCATGTTGCATAGAGTGTGATGGGGAGAACATGCAAAGCTCATATGGGTGGCATGACTAGACGAAAGGGAAAATATTAGATGAGTCGTTTACTCTTCGTCTTCTTCCTCCTCCTCGTCTTCCTCTTCCTCCTCATCTTCATCCTCCTCCTCGTCCTTGGCGGCTTCTACGACGGCAGTAGCAATACGATCCAAGTCACGTTGACCATCCTGTGTGATTCTTCGTCCCCCATTGTCAGTCGTCTCCAAAACGCCAATCTTCTCCAAAGATTGGCAGATTTTCCGCTGGACGTTTGTTGAGCAGTCGGCGTGGTGGGAGGGACGGTTGCCTCTGCGGTTACGGCCACCGTGGAGTTTTGCAAGGGCGCCGATGCCAACGTCCTTTCGTAGGTAGATGTGCCGTGCGACAGCGGCTGTGGGTATATGTCATAGATAATTAGATGGATTCTTGACAAGTGGGTATGAGGACGACGCACCAGCACGGACGTAGTACCAATCCGGGTCATATGGGGCGAGTTCCTTGAAGAAACCAGTCTTGACGAGGTCGACCCACGTTGGGACCTCGAGCTTCCCAGAGCGCTTCAAATGGGAAGCGTAGGCGGCGATGAAGGCTTCCGCGCTGGACGATGGGGTTGAGATAGGAACGGGACAAGATGAGGGAGGAGACACACCTAACGTCTCGGACACCCGGCATATTGATGAGGTGTTATTTTTTGAGGATGTGATGTCTTGAAGAAATCGGGGGACGGGCAACGCGCTATCGACGATGTGTATTGTTTGTGGACAACGGGAAAATTAGGTTCAAACGCCGCTTGGATTACTGTGTAGCAGGCTTATGTCAGCCTGTTTTCTGGCGCTAATGTAATAGGCGCTTTGTATCCTTTTTGGGTTAAGAAGGATCGAAGGAGATTTATGATGGGTGTATGTTTGTTACGCTCGGTCTCGCTTGGAGGCCTTTTGTGATAGAATTGGAAGGGGACTGAATAGAGCAAGTACTCCGTGTCTCATTCATTCGCTTATCCCTCCTAACCTCATACATTCAACCCCGCCGCCATGCTGCCCAAGCCTGGTGTCATGTTGATTTCTAAACTTTCCTCCTAACATTATTCGACGCCTGTCATTATTTTCGCCCTATCACGTCTTCCATACTCTCCTCTCCCATCCCAGCGCCCTGCCAGCACACCCTCACAGAACGCATCCCATTTCCCGCAAAGTCAATACTCGCATCAATCTCAAGGTTAGATAGATGCCACCTTCGAGGTATCTCGTTTTGCCATCTTTCAGTGATGATATTGCAGGAGATCTCACCTTCAACATCCATACAGCAATGCGACATTCTTCACATCTGAAAGGATCCCAGTCGAAGTTATCGCGATTATATTCTCGTATTGCTTGCCGACGGAGCTCTACGTTACACCATGCAAAAATGAGGCACCGTTGCTACTAACGCATGTCTGCGCCGAGTGGCGGAGGTTGGCCATTGCCATGCCCCTCCTCTGGTCGTCCCTATCAATCATGGTCTACCCGACGCACACAGAGCCCGCGTTTCCACTGATATACCTCTGGCTAGATAGATCGGCGTCTTGTCCTCTGTCCCTCTCGTTCGCCCACGATGACCAAGGGGAATGGGAAAATGACGGCTCTGAAAGTGCATCGCGTGTCCTTGATCTCCTTTGCACCTTCTGGCAGAGATGGCGGCACTTCTGCCTTGTTCTTCCGGACCCCTGTCCCGGATACGCAATCACCAACCTTCCCGACGCCGGTCCTCCCCTCCTGGAGAGTCTGTCCATCCTCATAGGAGCAGGTTTGTGCGCGGAAGAAGTCGAAGTCGCTGCGGCATTATACACGGCTGCCCCCAAACTCTCGGAGTTCACATGGGGTTGGTCTTACTACGCTATTGATTCGAGGACCGTTCCCTGGTCCCAGTTGTCATATCTGCGCCTGGAATGCGATGTTTCTGTACATGCCGCTTTGAACATCATCAAACAGTGCACGAACCTTATCACTTTATATCTCGATGGGGTCGTCAGTACGCCTGATGGAGAAACCGTGTACGAGACGAATGACCATATCACTCACCACACCATGAGGTCGCTCTCCGTTGGAAGTATACAATCACCCGACCTACGCACCAGTTCCACACTCTTCAAACAATTGACCCTTCCAAACCTCCGTTATTTCAACCTCTCCGAAGTCCAGCCCAGAACGACCCAAGTCCGACCCACCCCTCCCAACATCCACCTCGAACTTTCCCTATTTTTCCAACGGTCGAAATGCCCGCTCCAAAGTCTTCGTGTCGATTCGGTAGTCAACATCCTCTCATTCGTCCTTGAAGTAACGTCTGTCGTCCACAACACGCTCATAGCCCTCGAAATCCGTGACGACCGCCGCATCATCATGGATCCTCTGGTCTCCATGCTCATCCTTCGTCCGACTTCTGCGTCGATATCGACACCCAATCCACTAAAGCAGGCAACTTTCTGCCCACGATTGGAGGTACTGAAGTTCGGCGGGAACATCGAAGCGCATCCCCGTCTCATAAGAAGTTTAATGCTGTCACGATGGGCAAACTATCGTTTCCCAACTCCGATTCTGCACTTCCAGTCAGAATGGCCTATTTCCACCGGCTTCACCCGCGGACACACTTTGGAACATCAGAGGTAGCTATCCTTAGCTATCAAGACACACTTGCAGCTCGAGTCTTAAGATAGGGCAGTTGGTTCGGCACACGATGCAGCCAATTGGATTTATCAGTTCGGTGCAGGGAGACCACGAAGATGAATTACTGCCGTAAGGTTCAGTAGTTCTCCCAACTCTTATCGGTGCACTTATGAAGATAACACATCTATTCCGCTATGTATTTACAATTTATTATCCGGGTTGATATGCAAGGATTACAACAGTTGTACCTGTATCTAATAACAATAACTGTGCCAGTAATGTGGTGAATGCAGATGAAGGAGAACCTAATAATGCAGGATGATAGGATGGAAAACGAAAGGAAAGGATGACTCCCGGGAAAACCACGGTAAAACTGGAGAAAGGATGCGAAGGAGTGGTAGGGCGGGTTACCGCCAAGTTTTGAACGAGCGTGAGTATGATGGGAAATCGGATGAACAACGAAGCAGTGGGAGAAACATGATGATGGGAAGGTTTATACGGGGACCTTCTTGGACACGGAGGGTTGCAAGCCGGAGTGGGACTTCATCAGAATCGGCGCGATGGCGTCAGAATTCTTGGTTGCCCCAAAGACTCGGAGGGTCCGAACGTGGGTCAATTCATCCGCAGTGTAGGAGGTTTGATGGGTGAACCCCGACAGCGACGATGAACTGCGAGGGCGAGTCTTCGTAGGGCGGGCAACGTCGACTTTGGTCCAGTCGAAGTCGCAGGAGGTATCGAAATCTGAATCGGGAGACCCTGATGGCCAATTGAATCGTTGGCGCCGGAAACTATTAGGGTCGGAAGCGTAAGTGACTTGGATTCGCATGAACAAAAGAGAGTGAGACACGTACCATTCATATTGCCAGAGGTTCTCTTCGAACTCAGCATCGTTACACATTCTCTGGCCGTTCCCGTCTTGAAAGCCCCCCACGAAGTCTTGAAGAGCGGGCTTGCAACCAAGCAGCGTGTGTATATGCTTGCAAGCGTGCATTTCCAACTCTGCTGGCGAAAGTGGGATGAACGTCGAAGGGAGGACAATCAAACCGGGCGACTGAACGGGGCCTGAGCCGATGAAAGTAGAGGTCGATGAAGGTGACGAATCCATCGATGGGGGTCGAGGAGAGGATGGTACTGAGGCTGCGGCAGCCGACGCGAAATCACTCGGTGAGATCCCCAATGACTTGGCAGCTTTGGCACTGAGACCTTCAGGAAGGGGCGGAGGAATGAAGGCTTCACCGTCGTTGAGAAGCGATGCGTCTTCCTGCATACTTGCGAACTTCGCCGATTCCTTTGCAGCCTTCCTCTCCTTCTTGCTCTTCTTCTCCCACCGAATGGTAACAGAGCTCGACTTCTTGGACTCCACGTCCGCATCCCCTTCATCCACAACACCCAATTCATGCTCGTAATTGCACTCAGGAGGCGCTAACCGTATGTGCATACTACGGACCTTCTCCGCGCTGTCGTCTCCAAAAGTGGCCTTCAACGCTGCGAAGATGAAATCATGCGGGCGCGGGTGAACCTTGTACTTCTCGTGCAGCATCTTCTCGAATACTATTTCCAGATCCTTGGATGCCTCAGAACATTGTTCCCACGTCGCATACTCATCATGAAGCGACTCCGGGTTCGCTGTGGGTGCGCCGGAAGATGCCAACTCCCCGTCCGGATCCAAATCATTTGACTCCACCGGCCGTTGAATCGGCGTTGAAGTGTCAGAAGGAACACTCGTAGGTGTGGGTTGCGGTGTGGCATCGGCGCAGGCGGATAAAGGAGTAATTGTCGCGTTCGGGGATAGCGTGGAGGGTACAGGGATATTTGGTATTGGTCGAGTGGGCGGAGGGGGGAAGGCGGAGAGAGCATCGGAAAGATCAAAGGAGATGGGGTCGATGGGCGCAAACGCAGGCAGTTCAATCTGTGGCGGCTGGGTCACGGAGGCCTCGATGTGTTTCTTGAAGACGCTGTGTTCGGACTGCATGGAAGAACGCGCAGATATCAGCGTGGATGCATCTGAATCAATTAGCGTGGAAGCCGAATCGAAAGACTCGTCTTCGTCGTATGATGAGCGCGCCTCCGATTCGGCCCTAGATACGTCTTCATCTTGAGATGACCGCTGTGGCTCTTCGTCGTCATCTTCAAATGCCGATCTATGAGCGGGCGAATGGGATTTCGGTGTGGGGGTGGTGGGAGACATGGCATTATCGGCTCCCTCGACTGGGGATGGTGAGGAACCATATGGGAAGAATATTTGGTCGTCGATGAGTTCCAATCTTCCTTTGGGCGTAAGAACGCGCTTGACCTCTGAAAAAACGAAAGGCCATTTCTCGTAGGGAATGCACAAGGAGAGATTGGCCATTCGGACCAAGTCGAACGATTCGTCGTTGAACGGGAGAGCATATTTGACGCTAGAATAGTAAGTCAGGCAAGGAGAGTGTGGGGTGGATGATATAACTCACAAGTCGCCTTGAACAAACCGCGCATTATCGTACTCCGAGATGAAGGGCTTGGACAGGTTGACAATATCAAAACCCGTAACGATGGTACCGTGTGTCTTCCAGGCGTCCGCAGCTTGACAAACCCAAGTCCCTCGACCGCATCCCAAATCCAGGACTGTTGTCGGAGGCTTCTTGCCATACTGGTGGAAGGTTGGAGAGTTGCCTGTGTTGAGTTTATTGATCAATTGCTCGGTGTAGTAATCGCTGAGGGGGAGTTAAACACAGGCAATCGCAAGAAAGGACAGGGAACGTACTTGTCAAGTGCCATCCTGTCATATGATTGCATATATGGGACGTCCGAGCCATAGGAATGGACCGACATGCCATGTCTCCTCGTCAATCTATCTCGGGCTTCAAACTTCTCAACGACCTCTCCTGAATCATCCTCCTCAAACGCCACTTTGCGAGCTACACCGCGTTCACTTGCAGGAGGATCGAGTGATGATGATGAAGGTGTTGATGGGGATGAATCATTGATAGACGAAGGAGCTTCTTGATTGACAGCGTTAAGGAATGATGCAAGAGATTTCTTCTTCTGCAGCTTTGCTCTACCAAGCGTGGCGGAGACGAACCGAGCGGTACGAGAGGTCGATGGAGTGGAATGGGACGTGTCGATGCTCTCGGAGGAAGGAAAAGGGGTAGAGGAGGTGGATGGGTTGGATGTCTGCGACTTTTTCGGAGTCTTGGGCTTCGACCTGTCCTTGTCCTTGAATCCAAAGGTCATATTGTTGACAAAGGCAGGAAGTCCGACGCTCGAGGATGGTCTGGAGAGCGAACGGCGAATGGTACGTGTATGAGGAGGTGTGAGAAGGGGTTTGGGTGTGTAAGACACTTCGGGGCTTGTGGCTGGCGACTCTGCCAGCCGAGAGTCTGGTGTCAAAAGGAGGTGGGGACTTGGATACCCGGAATCAGTGGATGACGCCGAGGAGCACTGCCAATCTGACGCGGTCGACGACGACGATGATGGTGATGAAGATGGAGAGTTAAAGGAGGCTGGTGAAGCTGGAAAGGGTGTGGAATCGAGGTCAGCCATTACTGGAGGCCCTTTCTAATATAAACAGGATTGCAATGTGGCCTGGGTAAAGGCTTTGATGGTCTAAGCAAGCGTCCTTTGTGGCTAGCTCAATCTAATGAGCCCCTTTGACGACGCTTGGACAATGGAGGCCGTCGTGGACGACAATGACGGGGGATGGTGGTGGTACGGGAGAGAGAAGTGGAAGCGAATATGGGGGAAGATGGGAAAGGGAGGAGACTGTCGGCGCTGCCAAACAAGCACTACTAAAATGGGTAACACCAGTCGACCCTTCTCCTTCGATCAGAAACTGAAACGCCACTGTAATAATCGGCATGACGAGTTATTTAGCGTCTGACATCAAACATTCATGCCCTCCAGGGCAGCGAAACCAAAGAAAAAAAATTAAGATTGACGAGCGACGAAGAACAGCGCAATACATTCGTATCACTGAATCAACATATCTTCCATCATCACAATCTTTACTCTTCGTCCTTCTTTGGCGGAGGTCCACAAGGCTGGAGCATGCGCTAGAAGTGACCGGTAGGAAAGTTAGCTCATTTTCGGGAACAAGGGGGGACATGTTCATATTCGACAGCGTTTCTCGAATCCGAGGACAGAAAAGAAGCGAGTAAAAGCCAAGCCAATCGAAGACGAGCCCGCTCACCTCAGTCATCTCGAATTTGGTTCGTCCAGTGGCCTCTCCATCAGCGATGGCAAGGTACGATGTCAAAGTAGGGTGGCCCACGATAGAAGACAAAGTATCCCGGTGTTGGTGGGTTAACCATTCACTGTACGCCCATAGAGAACGCTTGGTCAGCGAACTACCATAGACAAACTGAATCTAGGCTCACTATTTTGTCAAGTCCGCATGACCTATGAAGGACAGAAAAGTTTTAATTTGAGGATATAGACAGGACATAGCAAAATGCCCGAGGGGTTCACAGACGCACCTGTACCAGTGTAGCGAGCGTGGACTAAGAGCAATGCGCGTAAACATTAGTATTCGCCACCGCAAAGAACACACGGTCACTCACGGTGTTCCAGCTGCGTATTTGCGGTGTACCTCAGCTCCGATGACTGCGAGGGCAAACGACAATGTCAGTAAGTTCTGCGGTCGTAAGAAATAAACGGGGAGACTTGCCATGTTCAAGTTTCAGCACAACGTCCGCCGTCGCCGTGACACCAGACGTGCACGCAGTCCTCACATCACGTGCTAGAAATTTATGCAGAGACGCACGGACCCTCATCCAAGCTCACCCACCCATTCTCAGTCTCAAATGGCTACGAAAACCCTCCAAGCAAAACTCACAGCTCTCGACGCTTCACTTGACGAACTAGAAAACTGTCTTGGTCCCCTCTTTGCTCAATCCCTACCAGAAACGCTCTTGGGCCTTGAAACAATTCAACAAGCAAAACTCCAAACCCTCCTCCCTTATCTCCTGTATGACCTAGTATTCAGTACGCTCGCCTCGATAAGCCCGCTTTTGTACCGCCTTTAACTTTCTGAATATATTATCCTCTCGATCTCGCCGTGGCTCGCCGTGACCTTCAGTTTACTTGAAGACAAGAGGGATTGATCCTCGCACGCATCCTGTTGTAACTGAACTTGTGCGTAACGAAGCAAACATCCTATCGCTTATTTGCAATATATTCAACAGTATACCCTAGGAACGTGTAAAGCAATACTTCGACAAAATCGCGAAAGCAGAAAAAGAGCCAGAAAGTTTGTCCAAGCATATCCCTGTCATTCAAAACTTCACTGACGTACCAAAACTCTAGCTCGCACAACAACAGTCGATAAAGCTGCCGCAGGCCGATTCATCAAACATGCAATTGCACAAGCTAAGACGGTGATAGCATCCCCGCAAGCAGCCCTCGCTCCATCAGAATCGACGTCCTCGACATTTGTTGCGCCAAAGGTCACAGCCAAGATGGTTGCGCGTGCGGAATACCAACAAGAACTACGTGAAGAACTCGATGCTCCTAGTGACGAAGACGACGCTGGCCTTGAAGTCATCGACGATCAAAATAATGACGACCCCGCGAAAGAACAAGTTGCCGTGCCGTCACTAAAGAGCCAGGGAAAGCAAAAAGTCAACGACAGCACTTCCGAGCCCCTTCCAGGCAACAAACGCAGACGCAATGCGGTTGACCCTTTCACAGGTTAGTCTCGTCTTTTCCCTCGGCGCAGTCGGCTAACCCCAAGGTCCTCTATATCCCCAGGTGAACGACTCCCCTCCACTGCTACAGCCCCGGAAACTCAGTCTACCCCTGCACCCAAAAGCACCAAGAAGCGCAAAACTACGACCTCCATATCTAAACTAGAAGCTACCTCATCAACTGTGCCTTCAACCTCTACACCCGAGGAGACAGAGCCTGACTCCGCGAAGAAAGGAAAGAAGAAGAAGGCGAAGAAAGCAAAGTCAGCAGAGTAAACCTCCATATCGCTTGCTCTAGCCCGATGCTATCCTGTATTCAGATGGTGGTAGATGAGAAATACAAGTTCGCAACTTCGATTATTACAATTGCAGCATTCTCCCTGTACAAGTAGGAGTGGTGCAAACCGATATACATACAGTCATACAAGGACGAATCGAGATACAATCAGAGAGAAATAGGACTAGTTCGTAAGAACTATGCGTACGGAGGTAAGTAAACGAAATTAGTGTTCAGCAATCGTAATCAGTACCAGGAAGTATCCATATAAATACAGGTATATGTCGTCATGGAAATTCAGCCATGGTGAAGAAAGAAAAGAAAAGAAAACTCCGTCAATGGTAATATACACATGTACTCACATAATTCTACAGTTGTCGTTGTTCATGTTGCCTGTAATTTGCGGCGAGGCCGGACCAGACGAGGAGAACCCTCGTCTTCCACTGGGGGACCACCATCTCATCGTCCTCAATCCACCCGATCCCCCTGAACTACCCTCTTCATCATCAGTGTAGAAACTCCCATTCGATGCGTTCCCCGCTCTCCGAGTGTGGCGTTTACGTCTCTTCTCCCTATCAGCACGAACTGCGTCGACAGTCTGCCAAGAGTAAAATGTCTTGATAACAACACGCTTCTCATCGCATTCGTCTTGCCCTATCTTTAACTCCTCTTCGATCCCATCACGGGTATCGCGTGCGTCGAGGAAACGCAATCGCCTGGCTTCGTGGGCACGCCAACCGAGTCGAGGACGCGTTGACGCAGCCAGGGAGCGTACAGACGACTCCCCGACAGAGCGACAGTCAATAGCAACGAGTTTGGCGTTAGACATCTGTCGCTGGCGACTAAGCTTGACGAATTCCTTCAGAACGGTTGAGTTGATATGCGTGTTGTCGGCTTCGAGTACGCGGAGCTTTTCGCAGTTGCGCACGAGAGATAAAAGTGCTCCGTCTGAGAGCTCTCCGAGAGAAGAGACGATAAGGTGCTCCAACTTGGCACCAGGTTGTGGAGGGTTGTCAGCGGAGGGGGTAAGTGATGCCTGGGGGATAGGTGTAATGGCTGCTAAGAAACGATCCGAAAGCTCGACGGCATCTTCGACATCTAGGCGGCGAATATTAGGCGTCGTGTTGAGAAGACTGATTAGGCCATCATTCTTCAATGATGCACCTATGGAAGCAAGTTCCAAAAATTCTAGGTCGGGAACGGAGTAGGCAATATTGGCGCAAGCGGTATCTGTTAACAAAATGCAGGAAGATAAGGATAGATGACGGAGACGTGTGACGCGTCTGCGGAATTTCGTGTAATCGGTAGATTCGCGGCCTATGTCACGAGCAGGAACGACGACGGTCTTCACCCCGAGGTCTTCAGCCCGGTCGTCTTCTCCACACGCGACAAAAGCTTCGATGGCCGAGTTATGAAGTTGGCGGCAATAACTCAGGTCCAGCACCTCGAGAAACGGTGCCGCCATTCCCAAGGCTTTCATCATGCTGTCATTGGCGTATTTCAAGCCTGAAAGCTTGAGAACCTTCAAGCGCATATGTTCTCCTCGGTTGAGGTATGCATTGGACAGAGCCTTCACCCCCTCTGCGTCCATCTCTGGGCAACGACTTGCGTCAAGGATCGTGAGCTGGCGACAATACACGGCAAGGATTTCGAATGTGGCATTCTTGACAGCGGGGATACCTCTGAGAAGGAGCTTCTGGAGTGACGGTGAACGTATGAGAAGATGGTGTAGAGAGTGAGTCGTCACAGCAGAACATCCATGGAGGTTGACGGACGTCAGTTGTGTGAAAGGGATAGGGTCGGAAAGCACGAATTCGAGACAGAAGCTATCCACCATTGATACCAGAGTCGATGCGCTGAGTTGGATGTGCCCGGAAACGTCCACGGTCTTGATGAACCGACCACCAGACTCAGCAAGTCGCTTGAGAACAGGGGCGGGTATGTGAGTGAAGGCCCGAAGGTCGAGGTCGGACCAGAGTTGTCCGTCGAATGTCAGTTTGTACCAAGAGCGAGAAACCTATGGCTGGTGCTTAGCATTAGTGCTTTCGAGGACTCTGGTGACTTACCCGGCTGAACTTGACCAATTCCCTTGCACCCCTGTTTCGTCCTATCCAACGCCCCTTGGACGAAGATGCCTTCATGGTGGACCAAGTACCCTCGGATATCGCTCGTTCATGGTCTTCCTCATGCAAACGCACGAGATGCTGTAAAATATATAGTCTGACCTCCCTGGGTAACGCGTCGTCGAAGTAATTTCGGACCACGAGAGGAAGGGGTGTGAACACATCGTTGGGAGAAGGTAAAAAGACAAGATCAAGGGCAGACAGAGGGAAAGGTGATGAATTTGACCGTCCCTTGGACCTCAAAGACGTATGGGAGAGGCCATGGATTGGAAGCGAAGATTTGTCAGCGTTAGAAGTAAGGTCTAATTGTTTCAGATTCGAGATAATAGAATCAGAGGGGGGTTTGAAGTCGCCACACCAAGGAACTGGGCAATTCCCATCGGTACGTCCCCCCTCAGATTCAAGTATCTGTGCACTCCGAGTGAGGGAGGTCAACCCTTCTTCTCGCTTTTTGAAAAGAAGTTTCCTAGCAAGCTTGCCAGTTTGTTTCGATGAACCGAATCTCAGCTTTATCCCAGACATCGAACGAGCAGCAAGGCTTCGCGAAGAGTGCGTGGATAGGTTAGACAACGACCGGCGTCGAGATGGCATTCGGGTAAGTAAAGGCGCGCTTGGGCGAGCAGAAACACTCTGCGCAGAAGTGCTCGCCTGCCGACTTTGATCTATAGGCATGGTTGCTATGTTGAGCGATCCATAACCAGACCCGTAAGAAGAAGGGCCTGGCGAAAGTGGGGAAAAACTCGTCGAAGGCCAATTAGACGTGTCATATCCAAGCTCGGAGGAGAAATCCAAAGGAGGCAGGGTCGGAGGTTGGTCCCTCTCCTTCCCTTTCCCCTTCTTGCTATTTCCCTCGATGAGCTGGTCCTGTGGTCCAAAGTCTACATGATCAACCTCCATGGGCTCAAATGGCTGCGACGCATCTGCAGGGACTGAGCAGTGGGATTGGGGTGGGATTAGAGAGGGCAAGGTGTTCGATGGCTCACTAGCCGATACGTCGAGGCGAGCATCGAAGAGATCGTGCTCGATGGGCGCTGTGCGCATGGGCATTGGAATGCTGGCCGACCCCTTCCCTTTCCTTGCATAAGATTCAGTTTCGCTCAAACACTGCAGTATGTCGCGGGGAGGCTCCTCGACCAGTGCCGATGAGGCGAGCGTGCTACCCGTCGCCTCGTATGGATCAAATTCAAATAGCTGTTCATCATTATCGATGCCATGCATGTCCCCCAAGGTCCTCGTCATGAGTATCCCGGGCGTTCAATTGCAAAGCCAGAAAGAAGCTCGGATGATGGTTCGGGGCGAGTAAGACGACTTCAAGAGAAACAGGCAGCCGGCCTAGCAGGGAGAAGATGGTGGTGAAGAGACAAGGGAGGGATGAGCACAGATAAGATGCTTAGTGGTGATTTCACATAATATGTCCTCGCCGATACAGGATCGCTCCGGCGAGGTAGCTTTACTATATTTGGGTCCCAAGGAAAAGGGGCTAACAAACATAATGTTCAGGATCTCCGCTCCGGTTAGACAGCTCAGCCGCATCACATCGATTTGTATCACCGTCAATTTGCCTGGATCATACTTTTACGTCTGCGTCCCACAACCCCACTGCTCCCCATGCGTACCGTCGGGTGTTTACAGCCAACTAACTCAAGCTATAATCGATGGTCGTCTGACTCTAATAAACGGCGTCCTCGTCGGAGGCGGGGTATCCAACACAATAAATACAAATGACAAAAGCTAACAAGAAGTGTGTTCGTGACAACGAACGGCGTTGCCGTGGCTCGAGATAACGGTCTTAAGATGTTGTTGCAATATTCTTCGGATTTTCTTTTGCATCTTTCCAATTCGCGGTGGCTTTTTTGAACCTTTGGATGAGGGTATATCTCGTCAGCGCCGGCGTACGTATCGTGTTCGAAAATGACAGTCCTACCTGTCTTGGTGGGTTATTTCGGGTTCATCTTCTTTTAGCCGAGCCATCTCTGCCTGCTGTAAAGGCAGTCAGCTTCGGACGGTACGATCAAAGCCGCGGGCACGTACCATATATTTGTTGAAGGGCGTGAGCTTTTTCTTTGCCCCTGGTTTGCGACGGGAGGATGCTGGCGCAGCGGCTAAGTGCAGAGCAATTAGTATATTCCCTCTGAAGGGAGGCAGGTCGGGGTTACGTTTTGGTTCACTTGGTGCTGCTGTTTCAGTTCGTGCCATTGCAATCGGTTGAAGCGTAGGGGGGAAACACTGGTCGAGAAGGGAAAGACGGAAGAAAAAACCTGCATCGTTTGCGTGCAGTGGCGGTATTTATACGGATGGGGGGCGAGCGATTAGGCCTTGGGCCTTCCGTGTTCACTTGCCCAGAAAGGGAGTAATCAACCCCCAGCCACCCTGCGGTAATGAGCAGGTACCAAAGTTGACGTGAATTGGAATAAACGTACAAGTCGACCTTGGTGATATCCGATCACGATGGATCGGTCTCCAGGCAGAATGCGTCATGGCACCCTTAAGGTTGAGTGATCCACTACATGAGGTAGGATGATCCCTAATAAATTTGCCTCAATGAATTCATAGCAAAGTCCTCGTCATCCGTCGGTGTACGGGGGCTTTCTCACAGAACCCGAGAGCAAATATACCAGAACGCGTCGCGTAAACATTTCCATGCATCTCGGTCGCGAAGGGTTGCACATAAATGGAACCTTGTTGCACTAGTAATGGCACACACATAATCATGACCATGTGGACACTGCAAGGAAGATTAGAGATTCCCCACAGGACATTGCACCCATGATACCTCCCGAAATGCATTACACTGTGTGGATACCTACTAAATTCCAGCATCTTTGGGTCCTGCCTTGGGCACACCGGCAATACTTTCAATGATGCTGGCCCCACTCACCATGCTAGTAGTCGCAATGCAGAACTTTCGGCCTATGGGAAGCGGTGAATTGGAAAGCTGTCAAGAGGCACGCGGCTGCTGATTTACCTCGATTTTGCCGCGCAACCCAGCGCAGAGCAGCGATCTCAGTATAGGTGCAACCCCCTAGGAAAAAGACGACCGTTGTAGTTACTTGTTCACGAGGCACTGGAAACGTCGTGAGTACAATTAAACCACGACCCACGATGCCGAGGGACTCACGTAACGAAGCCACTGGTTGAATGACGGCATTGGTAGATTTCTGGACGATATCCACCGTCTCACCGGGAATTGTTGATATAACATCTTCGAACCCTTTCCAACCCACGATGGGATGGGCCTGTACTTTGGTCACTTTCCCCTGGTTGTCTGTCTCAGGTTTATCCTTCTCCGCCGGATTGCTGAGGACACCACCCTTCTGGGCCACGCATTGTACCAAGCGCACACTTATTGGGGCCCATCCGGAGTAAACAAAACTGATATCATTCTCGACTTCATCAAGTGCCTCTGGGTTGTCATCGATGAGAAGTCGGAGGGACTTGCGGAGGGTAACGAAGGGATATTTGGTATTTGCCACGGTTGTCGAGGGCGGACTGGGCACCAGCATGGACAAGGATGACGACGCCAACGACAGGAGTAAGGGAAGGTAGTTATAACCATAGGCCTGTGACAGAGTCAGGCACAATCTGGTAATTATTATACTCGTAACGAACCTGTAATATCTCTCTCTTCAGGCCTTCAAGAACTTTCACTTTTATACCCCCCGTAGTAATGCTGGCCAAACACATTAACCGGAGGACTACCTGCATGTCTGCTCCCTGAGCAATCAGGTCTTCGATGGCAGTAAGCTGGGCAGAAACATTATACGATGCAAGGAGATCTGATAATATGGTGGAATGAGGTATGGTCGGGGCCTTGCGATGGAGGACCCACTCTGCTGAATCTCCAGGGATTTGTTGAATTGCTCCGTATGAGTCAGAGGGACGAGCATCTCCGACAAGCCGGTGTCTAGGCGGAAGTTCTAGTACGTCGAGAGAAAGGGCAGCACGACTCACGCAAACGGAGAGACTGGTGTTCTGTTTGAAGACCTCCGAGCTTTCCCACAAAGTCTCGTAATTGCGCCACAGTTTTAGCTTGGAGACGAGCCTATTCCGCAGCTTCTATCAGAAAGGATGGGAGTATCGGACTTGGGGACAAACCTTGTAGTCTTCATCCAGACGGCGGGCGATTTGGTTGAGCTTCTTCCCGACAGAGGCGAAGTTTAGATCACGGATTTCGGAAAGGAGAGGATCGTTCGTTGTTGTGAGATGGTATTTCTTCTTTGCTTCTTTGCGTAAGCTAGCTACGGGAGCATGGGTGGTAGTAGGAGATGTAGAAGGCCCCGCAGAGGGTGCTGGTGCTGGTGGCGGGTTGACGAGAGAAGCTGGGAGCTCGACATGGGCTATCGGCAAGATCAGTAGGTATATATGAGCAGGCCGTACAAAGCTCACAGTTCTTTACTCCGACTAGTTCGTCAACCAGACCTTCGTAGGTTAGTTGCGTCAAGAGGGGCGTTATGAGGTCCACGCGACGGTCGAGGATGATGAGGGAATCAATCTTTTCTGAAGGAGATGGGTGCATATCGGAATTCGAAGATTCTACGGAGTGTTGCCTGTCTAACAACGTCGCGAGACGCTAGGTGTAACGACTGAGGGGCTTCCTTGAGCTAAAATGAAGTGAAACATACTGCAGCATGATCGCCCTTCCCTAGGATTCGCGGAAAGGTGCCATAATACTTTTGCAGAGTATTCAAAGCTTGGAAAGAGTCATAGATGATCGTCTCGTCGCCATCCTATAGCAAAGTGTGAGAGAGACCAAGGCTAATATGTAATCACACATACAACCCACAGTTCTTTGAATGCGCTGTCTCTTTCCAATGAGACAACGTCTTCAGCCAGTGGAATGAATTGTAGGTTGTAGGTCGACACGACGACATCTCCAAGTACACCTTCCTCCTCTAGTATGCGAGTTACGAGGGTCGAAACGCGTGGGACGAAGAATATGGTGTAGGTGTATTTCTGAGATTCTCTTGAATGCCTCTTGACATGGTCTAGTTCCGCATGCATTCGCTGGATGACGTCAAAACGACGAAAAAGACGCACCAGCAATGACTTTGACATTAGTTATCGTTGGACGACACAAGTAAACAATGTTGGGTGTGGTAGAGTTCAATGGACCTGGTTCTAACCAGAACATCTTGTCGACTCCATGATGCTGCACATAATGCGTGAAACATAGGCGAGGGCAATCCTAAACTGGAGTCTGACCTTCAGAAGAGATACATCTGTCACTAGCCCCAATGGTCCAGATAAAGACGCGTCAAGCGATAGAGTCTTCGCGCCATTGACCTAACATGACCGGTCAAAGTCTAACGGCGAAATCCAAGCCTGCAAAACCATTTGGACTTACAGAGTTCAGTGCATCGATGAGAGAATTTTTCGCAGCCTCCTTCAATATGGAAAAGTCTAGCGAGGCATCGTTGGCGGGGACAGAAGATTGGTCGTCAGAGGCCATATGATAGAGTATGTCAATGAGGGTCGTAGTCAGCCACTTCAACTCAATAAGCGCCCGAAATCCGACTACTTCAGGGCGTCGCTGTTGTTCTTGGTTGTAAACTTCAATATAAAAAGGGGACTCCTCGCAAGGCTTTTGTATTGTTTATCGCAATACAAAGGCTCTAGGTCAATGGTAATGAATACGAAGTTGATATTACTCTATCCACTGCAGCTTGCGTGCGCCGGGCGTTACGTCGACACAACACGCTGTCCATTCAGAGAAGGGCCGAGGTGAGGTTACGTGTGGCGCGGCAGACATCAACGCCACAAACCACAAGCCTGGCTCGGATTCGTCGGATTATTTGTGCTTTATCCATTGACCAATGAACGCACAATGAACCGACCTAGATTGAATTCCTTCTTGCCGTTCGCCCTTTTCGTTTATTACTTGAGTTGGCCTCCTTGCCCTCCAACGACGTTGACGGCAACTTTCCCTCATCTTTCCACTGGCGAAGAAGGGCGATTGTCGCGTCATATCCGATCCTCTGTATCTCTTCAAACTTCCCAAATTGTAAAGTCCCGTACTAGAAAGCCATTAACCCAAATGTCATCGAATTGTCTGAAGAAATGGAGACGCACATCGTGCACAGGCATTTGCATGTACAAACACCCACGAGTGACTTTGGCCTCCTCTAGGGTGTTGACACTGGATACACTGTGAAGTCAATTGTATAAGCGAGAGCTCACATTCGCGTTGGTGAGACTCACTAGGCAAGCCGACTTTGTATTTCAGTGATGGCAGGGACCTTGACACTAGTAAACGGGTTCCAGCGATTTATCAATAACCACCATCCAGAGACGGTGTCTCCAAAGTTTCGCGGAGAATTGTCATCAATCTTATGGGGGTGAGGTCAATCGAATGATGATGGCGGTAAACGACTCACGGAGCCAACATCGGAAGCGAACACAGCACTGGAGCCCATAGAGAACATGGCAGAAACCTGTATAAGGATTAATATGTTAGACCACAAGGATGTCACTAGTCAGTTGATAGACATATCATACAGGTAAATTGTCAACTATGGGCGCATTAGGACAAGTAGTAGTCAGTTGATCAAACGCTTACCATAACCACCATCAACCAGCATATTCCCATTATCGCACAAGGGTGGCAGGAGGCCAACGAGAGTCATCGAGGCGCCTTCATTAATATGAGTTGCCGGTGGAAATGGGGGCTGAGATAGAACGGGGAGCTTACGGATGAATCTCCAAGCATACCCGGTTTCGTGGATATCCATACGAGAAGTGTTGATGTTTGTCGTGTTACAAAAATACGGAAGCCACATGTCTTCGATGTGAAGGTCATAGAATGCCTAGCGAGTTCGGTGTGAGTCTTGGGAAGATGGAGCTCCTTTTGAACCTCACTTTGTATATAGAACGATTGAATTCGTGGCCCTGGATTATTGTAGAGCTTGAGAATGAGGAAGCCAACTTGTAAACGCCGTCGGAGAAGCTTACCGTGGTGTAGGCAACGATAGGATATGTGACATCAGAAAGCATCCGCCAGATGTTTCCCATTCTGCCACTAAACTGTTTTGCACGCCCCGCGCTCGACAGGATATCCCCTTCCCGGGCATAGAGGCCGCCGATGAATGCCCCAATACTCGTACCTTTTCAAAAGTCGGCATGAAAGCAATGGATAGGACATCGATAATGCATACCTCCGATGTGATCGATGGGGATGTTGAACTCTTCCAGTGCACGAATTACACCCTATAAATTTTCAGCGCACCGTCAAACGACAAGTAATCAGTGGGTGCTTACGAGATGCGATATTCCACGAGCCCCGCCACCACCAAGAACGAGACCTATCGACTTGCCACAAATTCTGCGTGCTAGCCTGGCGAAGTCGTTCGTGTGTGGGAGGCGCTGTGGGTGGACATCCGCCGTGCTGCCCCGGTATTTCATGATCCCGCTTTGTACCCTATCCCGGAGATTCTTCAGCGTGGCGACTGCATCCGCACCAGTTCCCTTCGGTTCAACGATGGTCTTTGACATTGGAAGCACGAGACCCTATCAACAGCACGGAGCACATTGATGAGCAATTCCAACTGAATTCGCTGCACACTCACAGGTAGCTCAACATGGATATGTTGATGAACCCAAGGACGATTCTACCAGATCTGAATCAGGGCCGCCCTTTGCAATGAGCATCAGATCGAGGACAAACCTTTAGCCACTCGCGAGTGGAACCGGAGACAACGGAACGATCTGGGTGAAGGAGGATCAACTCTTTCCGGGCCGTTGTCTTCATCGATAACAAGAGTCGCTCGTACTCCCCAAGACTAGGATCGTCACCCATGCCGACAACCATTACGCAATCCGCCTTGGAAGTTGTGACAGGTCAGTAGCGGAGAGGGATATGCAAGGATATGACCTTACTTGTCTGATACATGTTTGTGTCCAGGAGCTACCGACGGGCGAGTCAGCGACATATAGAACGATCCTATATCTCTGCTCTTGATCAGCAAGCCAACCTGCGCTCTTGAGCTTCCCCATGCGAGTGAAGGCATGTCGACCGAGGTGATTAGAGACACTGGCCTGGTTGAGATAAGAGGCCGCAGCGCCCATTGCCTCCAGGGCAGCATGTAACTTGCGAGCAAAAGCCTCGACAGGCACCTGACGGGTTGACGGCAGCACAGCAACGGTCTTCAGGTTGGTGTTGTTGTGTCCAAAGTCCGAGGAGGCAACCTGTCGAACCTGTGGGCTTGGCGAATTGTGCAATTCATCGCGCACCCGTGATGCTATCATACGAAGCAATCTATAGGGCAGGGTGAGGGATAGGACTCCAAATCACAGGAAATATGACACACTGGGCGGTGGTCCGCGGGTTCCTGGTTGGAGAGGTTAGCCGTGCATTTGGAAAGTTGTTAAACTCACTCACCGGGCGGATATAGCGTTGAATAGGGTCCTAGGCATCCTGATCAACTCACTGTCACGTATAGCGTGGACAGTTGTCCTTCGTCTGGAACTAGTGATCACATCCAATTCACCAACAGTATCGCCTTGTCCATACTCGCCGACAATGGTCACGCCCTTGGATGATCCATCGAACTCAGAATCAGTGATAGCACGAAGGCGACCGTTTATCACGATATAGAAGCTGTCGCTGACATCGTTCGGACGCCATAACACCTGCGAAGCGCTTACTTGCATCCAATCAAGTGCAGCATCAATATGGAGGACTAGGATTCGTTGGTGTCAGGGGAGTTATAGATATGCGTGGTGTGTAACACACCGAGAGGGGATAGCAAGGATATTAGTCGCTTTGAAAGTGTCAACAGGACGATGGGCCGTTTCTCAAGGAGGCGCTCCAGAGCATTCGACGGCAAGAAGCCAACATACGTATCGGTGCGCGCCTTGATGTCAACGTACGAAGCGGTGCTGCAAAGCGAAGCTAGGAGTTCGCTATTATCAGAGAAGTGAAGTGCAAGGACGCTATGTCAAACATACCGAGATATCCAGCAATACCACCCGGCTTAACAGTGAAAAGTAATTTCTGTAGCCCAGCCTTGGGCTTTGGCTCACGAAACTTGTTGGATGGATCAAAAGCATTTGGTTGAGGAGCATCAGGTGTTCGGGTGTTCTCATCTGGTAGGAGGATATCGAGGAAACCATCTATAACGTAGAAAAGCCCTGTATTCAGCTCCCCTGCTTTGACCAGAGTAGAGCCCGCAGGGAAGAAAAGTATCTCCACTTCGTTATCAAGTCCACTAAGGTGTCCCGAATGCGAGAAAGCTGATGAAGAACCAGTGACACTAGCATCCTCTGCTCCAATGTCCAATAAAGACAATGATCCTAGGGATGAGGAAGCAAAGCCAAGCGAAGATCTGCCGCCTTCGGAGGGCAAGATATGAGGGGAGCCATCGACCGAATCCGTGCCACTGAGGGGAGGCTGCAATAAACCAATGGACTTGGCGATGCAAGACATGACCTCCTCGCGGAGGTCGAATTCTTCACTCCCCAAGACCTTGGAACTTTCTGGGAGGGGTGAAGCTTTGCTACCATCGTCGTCTGAGTTATGCGAAAGTTGACGAGTTACACGAGGTGTGTTTAAGGCGGAAAGGGAACGATGGGGTCGGTATGATTCACTTCCATTTGAGTGACCTGTAGTACTGTGCAAGTCCCCGGCTTGAACAATATGCCGAGATGGCCGATACACCAACGGAGAGGCTGAGTTTGAGGTGTTCTGGCTGCGGAGTTGGGCAGACTCAGCCCGGGTCTTGATGCTATGACGCTTGGATCTATGTGGTCTCGCAGTTTCAGGGGATGCATGCAGATCAGTCGCAGGCTTTGCTTGAAGTGGATCGGCGTACGAGAAATAATCATCGGAAGGGTTAGAAGCGGAAGCGACACTTGTGTCGAAGCGTTGGCGAAGGTGCTGAAGCCCATGCCCTTCATAAAAGGAATCGGGAAGTGGATGGCAAGCGAGCTCGTTAATAGCTTTCTCGGTTCGGAGAACCTCTGATGTGAGACCAAGATATTTGTGTGCTGCGGAGAACGTTACTCGCGAAAATCGGGTCAAAATTACTAACATAGAGGAGCGCCTTTGAGATAAGCTGCTCAGACAGGTCTAATAACGTACCTTGGACTATATGGCCTGTTGCTTTGGGAAATTTCTTAGTGAGCCTTCGAAAGGCTTCAGCGGGAATGACAGCGAGGGTGGTATCTTCCGTAGCTCGCACGACAATGCCTCGATGTATGGGCGAATGCGCTGGCTGAGCTCGACTTAAGGGTATTGATGATGCATTAGGCGTGATAACATTGTATCCCTCGTCTTCATATGATGGCGTCATTGGTACGTCTCCATCCCTGGCATGAACAGTAGACGATGATGACACAGACATTCTTCGATGTGATGCTGGAACACCACCTGGAGACGTAGACTCGTCTAGGTTGAGTGCCATTTGGGAGACATCTGAGTTCGACCGGTTTGCTCGACTCCGTCCCGAAGATGACGAAGGAGAAAAGCTATTCCTCATTGCGGCCTCGTCAATAGGCAACTCGTCATCCTGCCAACTCATTTTCACGTCTTCGGTGAACAGACTGAGTATAGTGAATAGACTCGACAGCGTGCCGCCACTGCCAACCTCGTTGAGCAGTTGATAACCATTCAGGTCTTCATCATCCCAAGAGCCAGAGTGGTCCGTGGAGGACGATCCAGTCTTGGCATAAACCTGTACCATGCCTTCTACGACACAATAGAAGCTTCTGTCTCCTTCAAGAGACATACTATCCCCAGCAATGAGTTGACGAGTCTGGAGGTGTCTAGCGAGTTCATGGAAAACCTGTTTGGGGTCAGCTTTGATGATAGAAGTCACTAATGCAGAACCGGTACGCACAGGTTTCTCGAGGAATCCGAATACTCTGATTGCTTGCAGAAAGTCGTCGTAGAAAGTCGCAAGCCCAGCAAATCCCTTCGGCTGATCAGTGTTGACGTCGGGATGAAGCTCCGTTGCGTCGGGCTTCCCCAATGGCGACTCTTTGAGTTGCATGTAGTCGTTGAGATATCGGAAACGTATCCAGTAGTTAAGTGCAATAGCGCAAGCGATGAGAATGATTGAAAATGACCAGAAATTGAGCTAATAAATGCAACGTTGTCGTGAGCGTCAGGTTGGGTCTCGTTTGGGCTACAGGACTACCCACAGTTAGAGTCATTGACCATGACAGCACGGCGTAAATCCACCTGGGTACGGTGATCGTGGCAAACGCAATGAGGGACTTTGCCCATGACAAGAGCCATACTGATAACGAGAGGCACGAACGTTGGTGAGAGCGATTCCATACAGAATGAACTCGTACGTACAAATTACCCAGAACGATGCAGAGACAAGAGACAAAAGAGGGTGTCTGTCAGAGTAGTCTGGCGTCCTCGTCGTGTCCATCGAGTATACTGGAAATCGATAACGAGGGAATGGTGGTGGTGGTTAAGATTATAGTTGTTGAAGGTTTCCAGAAACCACTTGAAGCACTTTAGCAGCGCTCCATGATTTCATCCCTACTAGCACGTGGCGATAGTGGATAGCCACCGGTAAAGATGCCGAGACGATCGCGATCTCGGATAAGATTCCGCTAAATCTGATAATAAATCTCTGATAATACAAAGAGTACTAGAACGAATGCTCAGTAGAATCCTTCCCGACAGCAGATGTACTAGATGAACCAGAAGAAACGCTAGACAGTATTCTATCGATGTAATTGGCACCGCTCCTGTGATATTGGTAAGGCAAAGTTAGGGCACTCCGCCGATAGCGGAAAGGCGACGTACCATTTTTGGTGGGTAAGAACATCGCAGCCAATTTCCTTTTCTTTTCGCTGAACAAGCTCGACATAAGCGAGCATACCATCTTCCTTGTAGCGCGCAGCCAGTTCCGCTAGTTTACATAATAGGTATACGTATAGCGTCAAGATGGAAGGATAAAGCGTACCCGTCGCAGCAGCATTACTGTGAAGGCCTGCAAGTGAAATCAATTGCAGGACAAATCTACCGATGTAGGGTGAGTTAGTGCACCCAACCATCCAGTAGGATGCTACATACCCTTCTTTAGCGAGTTCCCAAACGAAATTCTTTAAATCGGCATCTGCTTGACGGTTAGTGGTGATCGGACGCAGTAGCGAAAACAAAAGCACCTGAGAATCCATGTGCAGACCAATTGAAGCTGGGACTCAAGTTATACACAAACCACTTCCCAGGATACTTTGCCCTGATTTTGCGAGCGAAGTATCTAGCTTGTTCAATATCTGGTGTTTTCGTTTCGAGCCAGAGCAAGTCAGCGTAGGGCGCGAAAGTCATAGTTCGCTTGATTGCAGCCTAAAAGATACGTTAGAAGCAAGAGAGAAAGAGAAAGAACGCATGAACTCGCCTCAACGCCACCAGTGTAATGATAATAGCCTTCCTTAGTCTTGGGAACTTTATCGTTGCGTGAGTAGACATCCGTGAGCTCCGAAGGAACAAGACATACGATCCCAATCCCAAAAGACGTCATAACCAAGGACATCCTTCGCGATTGCTCTAGCATCACTGTTTGACTTTCCGGCGGCGGCGGCGAGATACGATCTAAGGGCAGCCTCCTTGTCACTGATGTTCGATTCTTGTATGGCTTGCTCGACAGCTAGGTAGGCAGTGGTGAGACCACTTCGACAGAGAAAGTAATAAACTTGCGCACCTTCATTGAAAGTACACATTTTGACACTGCTCGTCCACTTGGCTTCTAACGCGTCAATGTCTGCTCCGCTGGCGCCTTTAATTTCAGCATCGGTAAGGACTTCTGCTAAAGCCTTCACGCCCTTAGTCGTAGTGCCCCGAATAAACTCGTGATCGGAAGCGTCGACGGTAGAGGATAGTAATTTAGCAGACTCTGAATCTGTCCGAGCGATGAGGAGCATCGTGCAACGCATTAGGTCAAGTTGGAAGCGAGAAGAGATGAGGCGGGATGTATGTGTTGACGTAGGTACGAGGACTTTTCCAGAGAGATGACCACACTACGTAAAACAGTGAGTTCATGATATATAGAAATTAGGCTTGAATCGCACCTTTTTGCCTCCGTGAAGTTGGTCTTCAAGATGGATGGCCGAAGCACCCTACAAGGGATCAATATGAGAAAAGATTTCGGAGAGGGTGGACTTACAGACTCAGCAAAGAGTTTGACCAGTTTCATGACAGCCGAAAGTCCTCCATGACTTGGGAAACCATATGTCAAGTGCACATTGAAGGTATACGGAAGGTCCTCTTACCCCGTATCCGCATCGGCAATAATAGGACGTAAATAATCTATGTATTCCATCTTTGCCCGTTGTTCCGGAGTGGCAGACATGCGCTCGTCATAGTGCTTCTTGTCGTGAAGCTGCTGGGCCCGGAATATGCGGTGTACCTGGTTCGGCACAGTGGTATAAGGATAGTCGCTGTTGCATCCTTCATGAGATGCTTTCGGGGGATACGGAAGACGAACAACGCGACTTACCCAAGATCCGGTCCAACTTCGTTGTTCCCAGTGGTCAAGACACTCGAAGCAGCCCATCCAGAGACATATACGACTTCCTGGTGCTTTGCCATTTGTGTCATCTGTACAGGATCGATAGCACCCATAGTGTGGACCGGTTTACCCTCTGAAGCAGCTTTACTCAGGACACCATGAAGCTTGTCCGCAAGTAAACTACTTGGAATAGGTAGAACAGGCAAGGAACCCTGCTTCGAAGCAACGGCAGCAGCATCGTAGGGACGTCGGATATCCTTGAATCTTGGTAAAGAGAAGAACTCAGCCATATCCGTTGTCCGTTGGGCGAATTCCTTCGACTCCTCGTCCAATGAAGGGGGTTGCAGCGGAAGTGCAGTAGACATTGCCCGAGTGATGCGAGGTACAGAGCTCAGTTTGAGGGTCCTGATTCGTGATGGTAAAGACAACATTGCTGCTGATCAGGACCAGCTGCAAAGTTGAAGGAGGTTTATAAGACGCGGAGACGGAAGAGACTTCAAGCAGATCTTGCCGATCACTGAGTCCGGGGACTAGAACCCGAATGCCCGCAAAAGCCCCTGAGTACTCCCTATCACCGAGTCATAGATGGGATGGGCGCGTTTGCAACCTTGATTGGCTTCCCAGTCGTTGAACATGCCCAAAAGCCCGTCCAAACGTCCTGTATCAGCTACATTTCATCATACCCCGCGTACATCGAAGCGTGCACGTGCATCAAACGCGTCTGAAGCTGACTTTGATGACCATGAAGACGACGACTTCCAACTCATCCTCCAACAGATCAAAGAACAAGAAGAAAGCGAGGCTTTAGCCCTCTTACTATCGAAGGAGTTCGACCAGCCGAGTTCTAGCTCTGCTGGGCCCTCCCGTGTTCTCAATAATGACGAGTCAGCCTTGGACGACGAGGCTCTGGCAAGACGTTTGGCCGCGGAGTGGGCTGAGGAAGACCGAGCTCCAGTCCCATCAAGCTCCTCCTCATCGTGTCCCCCTCATTCAGAGGGGAATCCTTCATCTGGAGACAACGGGATCACGTTATCCCCCGATAAACAGCTCTCCATTTATAAAGATCTCTTCGTTGGAATGAGGACCTGTCCCAAATGCAGACGGTCTACTCCAGTCAACCATGCATTTGTAAGTGCGAACTTAGTTCATGTCAAGGCATCACTCATTTTGTCTTCGAGCTTGGGTTTACCTCGGCTACCATCCCTCCACCGAAGCTGCCCAGCCTGTTACACGTTCCTTGCACGTCTTGCGAGACCAACTATTGCCGTGGCTGCTCTGAGGCCATCTCTTGCCCTATGAACTGCACACAGCTGCACGACTGTCAAGCACTGTCTCATTGCGCTGAGTCACGCGCAATAGCTATATATGAAACACTCAGCGCATTTGACCGCCTTATCCTGAGTGAACGTTCCTCTTCGGACTCCAGGGCCCAGGCAAACTTGGTCTCCAAGAAAGCCAATTCTTCGTCCGTGGGGCCCGGCGGCACTGGCTATGGTGCGGACCGTGGCGTCTATCATGACTACAGTTCCAATTATGACCGTCGTGGTCGCAGTCGCGGTCCACCCCCTCAGACGAACACCAGTAGGGCTGATCAATTAGGGTCTCACTTCGAAGACCTTGTCTCGCGCGCCCTGCAAACCCTGACTTATCTCCTACCATCTCCCTACTCTGACTCACCCCAACCATATGACTTCCTCCCTCATGCCTCTGTTGGTCCCTTAATTTCCACTTCCCAGCTTCCCGAAGTTCTAGCAAGTCTCCTTCGTAACGATAGCGTGACTGACTGGACCAACCGAATGACAACGTATCAAGCCATGCTTGACCTTCTTCGCCGAATGGCTGACTGCGAAGTCACCCTTCGCAGACTAATCGAGCCTAGATGGGAAGTCAAGAAGAGCTGCGGGATCGAAGATTGGATGTGGGACGACGGCGCTATTGCTTGGGAGAAGGAGAGTAACGGCGGCGGCATCGTCCGTGGCACACCGCTCTTTGGACACTTCCAGAAGCTCACGAAACAGTCTGAAGCATTTCTAGCTGGTGCTGCTCAGATGCTCGATGACTCCGCCGAGGACGAGGAGCATGACCAAATGGTGATGCTTACTTCTCTCTGCGGAGACATCATCGCAGCACGGGACGATATTCAGCGGACCATGACTTCACTGGGGACTTTGGAAGATTTGGAGCATGCTTCCAATGCAGAGCCCAAAGCTGAGCCTGTGATGACGCCCCCCGTTTTACCTACCCGTAAAGGTAAAGGTAGAGGTAAAGCTAAGGCTCAAAATCTCGCTTTCGACAAAGAGAAAGCTCTGAAGCTCGATCAAGCCTACTCCCGCGCCTGTGAAAGCCTCTCGTTTAAACATGTCACCTTATCAGACCCCGGCGAGTCCGGTCTAGTATACTCAACCTTCAAATATACTAACGAACTCAATTCCTCCTCAAATGAAACCCGAACGCCCAAAGATCGTATGCATCTAGTCAAGGAGCTCGCGGTCATGGCTACTAGTCTGCCTCCTGGCATATGGGTGCGAGTAGATGATCTGTGAGTCAAATCCTTTTTCCTGCGTCTTTTTCCGCTATCTAAGTTTATCTCTTGCTTTAGGAAAATCCTCATTGCTGGGCCTGAGGGCACGCCCTACGCCGGCGGTCTATTCGAGTTCGATTGTTTTATGCCTTTGGTATACCCGCAACGGCCGCCCTTGATGCATTTGCGCACAACGGCTAATGGACGCGTCCGCTTCAACCCTAATCTATACGCATGTGGAAAAGTATGCCTGTCACTTCTTGGGACTTGGGCCGGTCGGTCCGTCGCTTTTCGCATATTCTTCCTGAAGGATATTTGGTTTATACGATTCCACAGACCAGAAGAACAGTGGTTGCCGTATAAATCCACCCTTCTGCAAGTGCTTGTAAGCATCCAGAGCATGATACTCATCGATTTGCCCTGGTTCAATGAGTAAGCTAATCGTTGTTGTATTCTTCTTCT
Source organism: Pleurotus salmoneostramineus (assembly GCA_002583695.1). Taxonomy (NCBI): domain Eukaryota; kingdom Fungi; phylum Basidiomycota; class Agaricomycetes; order Agaricales; family Pleurotaceae; genus Pleurotus; species Pleurotus salmoneostramineus. Next base: position 87,058 of record BEWF01000095.1, read on the forward strand.
CCTTCTACTCCTGACGCGAGTTATATAGGCCTGGACGAGGTCGCGCCAATCCCCAAAATGGACATAGCACCACATACAACCGCCAACTTTCCGTTGACACGATTCTTTGGGCAATTCTGGATTGGCTAGAAGATACGCATCGGTATGGAATATGGGCCGTGCGTCGATCCTTCTCTCCACGACCCCTTTCTCTCTTCCCCCTCTTTTGCTCTGTGCTTCCACCTGGGGTGCCTGATCTCACTTTCTGTGCCCTTTGTAGGACGTAATTGCTACCCATTTTATCCTCCGAGGGGAACGAATTAGGGAACAGTAAGTACTCCCCTCCTCGAACCCTGTCAACATCTCCTTAATTTATCGTTCACCTGCGTGCTTCGACATCTTCGTGATTTAATTGGAAACTTCTCTATAATAGGATTGTGGAATGGGCCAAGAAGGACCCAAGAATACGTGCTTGTAATGAACGACGCCCACAAGGATGCGTCGGTTCTGGCCCGTCCACTGCGTCGATCGACCTCCTGGAAGAATTTGACAAGAAATTAGAGAATATTAAAAAGTGGAACTTGGTGAGCGAAGTGTAGTCCTTCTAGAAGTACTTGTCTTTTTTTTACTCGGCAGGGCCGCCTGCGTTTGCTTGTTGAATTTCCGAGTGGTTGTAAGTGAAGGAAGTACTTGGAAAGTTGTGCTAATGGCTACGGGTAACGGTACGATCTGATTTCGTCGTTGATACTGCATCCCGTAGGCGTGTTGACTGTGTTTTGAAAGAGCATGCGACCCCTCAAAGACATGCTGTCTACGCCAGTAAAAGTACACTACCAAACGCGTGTATCAAGTCTACCTGAGTGCTTAAGTATGGTTGATCCCGAGGATGACGTCCTCCTGTCCAACTCCTTTGTCCCAATATTCTACCATGAAGCCATACGATACATGTTCATTGCGGATGGTCCTGGTGACGGCCTCTGGATTAAAAACATAACGCGAGAGCGGGAGCCATAGCTGTGGCCTGCCTAGCAGGATGGATCACCGAATGTTGTGCGCGACTTGATATAGTGCCAGCAATGTTGGAGTCCGCACTCAAAGATTGATATTGAGACCGAGAGACGGGAGCCCGGAAAGATGAGAATTTGAGACATTGGCAAAGCGTCGAAGAAACAGTGTTGCAACTGGGCCTCAGATTTGCCAAGTTACATGACAGACTGCTGGTAGTCTTTGAAAGTCATGGAGAGGCCGAGTGAGTCCATGGACGGTATCTTTGATGCGTTACTGCTATAGATCGCGATGCAATGCAAGCTAATTATGACCGTCGGAGATTTTGAATGGAGGAGGCGAGTCCGTTGGCCGAAGGAAAATGTGCGTAGTCTACGAGTTTCGGCCTTTGGAAAAGTTTGGTACAGCATTCGAGTGGTGAGAGTGATTGACTGTGAAGGCACTGAAAGCCCCTCTGCGGCCTGTTTATGATGTTGTCGAGCTCCTCTGCGAGGTTAAACTCAGATCGACCAGGCCGCCTATCGACGGTCTCATTTCCAAGCGACGACCTCATAGCGGTCTGGTCACGAGGCTGAATTGTGCCCAACCAGAAACCCTTGACAAGCAAGGGGATTGAAGGTAGGGCGGCGATGTGGCGTTGGGAGATTTGTACGCTTGAGCTTTTTCTATGTAATAGGCGGAGACAGATTCAATGAGAGTCCTTCCTTTGGCTCTCCCATGCTGAGATGGAGCCAAGTCAAGTTATTGAAAGAAGCGCAAGAACGAACGGGAATGAAACCTCCAGGCGAGATACCAGCGGAGAAACTAGTAGCGAACCCAAGCGTTGACAGAGGCTCAACCTTTCGTTCTATACCAAGACCCAACACGCAGAGAGCCTTTTAGAAGTGTCTTCGACCGCCAGCATCTTGAAGGCAACTCTAACAATTTTTTGAGTTGAAACCCGAGGCCAAACAGGGCTTTTTGCATGGAGAATTCATATGGGATCCGGTAAACAAGCAAAATCACGTCACGTCACTGCCGCTACTATCGCCTTCGCGATGAGCACGTCCGATTCGTTTCGACCTCTTCGGCGGGAAAAGAACAGATATGAATCTAGTCGTGCGATGTTCTCGAACCTTGGCTCGCAATAAATACCCCAGCCAAGTCCAGGGTGACCTGAGAAGTAACCAGTACCAATGACGTCCTCCCACACCATGGCTTCCTTGCTCATGCACGCCGCCCTAGCCCAGGTGTCCCCTCAGCTACAAACCATCGACAAAATCATCTCACAGCCGAGAACGCCAGCACATCCTTTAAAGCCGACCCTCCCCCTCGAGCTCCTTCTCCTCATCCGCCGCCAACTCCTCTTGACCCTCACGGACCACCTGATCGCACAATCAGATCAGGCTCTATTCAAGTACGAAGACTCGATCCGATCATTGCTTTGCGACGAATGTTTGGATTGGAATGAAGAGGTGTATGGTCGGTCCGTGTGGCATTGGCAGAGGCCTTCCGGGCCTTGCTGGTGCAATTCGACCATGGGCTTGATCGGCGGAAGTGGCGACGACGAAGTAGACGTCCCCGAGGTCGAATGGTTCAGGGATCCCCTTCATTGGCTTGAATCACACCTGTCCAAATCCCCATGCGTTCCAACAACCTCCGACGCCGATATATGGCATCTTGTCTGTGATATTCTCCGTGAATATCAGTGTCAAGTTGTCAGAGATTCGGAGACAAAGCCGAAACCACTACTATCAACTTTCCGATGGCCATGGAACGATTCGCAGCCTCTTAATGACCGGGTCAGCCTGATCCCTTTCAGCGGTCCAGGCGAGCGTCAGACGACGATTTGCAGTCTCGCTGGCTCTGGTCACGATCGTCGCTGTCATAAAGTCATCCTCCGGTGTGTAGAGAGGGACCTCGGTATCCCCTTGTTCTCCTCCGTGGACTTGTCCTCCATGCCATCATTAACTCTACCTTGGGATACTCAGTTTACATTTTCGTGTCAATCCCCCTGCAATCAGACATCGAACATCGCGCCGATCTTGCCTAGTCGCTCTCGTCCGCGGCGTCGAACCCCATCACTGCCCCAGTCTCACCTCCTCCATCGTCTCATCGAAGACGGCCTCCTCATCTTGATCAGCGACCTCTTGACAAGCATAACAGCGTTATTGTTGTGTGCGCCGCTCGCCCTATTGACCATGCTGGCCCATATATTCTGCTATTATGCCAGGCCTGGTGCTTTGAGAGTGCTTTAGTGTATGGGGACACCCTTACACCTCCTAGTCTACCTCCTGAACATTTCATAGCTCACCCGCCTTTGGGATAGCCCACCCACCCTCCAAGATACCAAATGTTCAAAGTAAACCAAGTTGCCGCACCTGAAGCACCACCACCACCCCGGATAAGGCTTTCAGGACCGTGGTATCGGGGTTTGGACGCAACTACCATCAGGGTTCTCCTTTGCGCGTTTCCCTGCTCGCCGCCATCCGACCAGGGGATTGTCGAAACGACCACCACGACAACATGTACCAGCATTATCACCTCCTTCACATTCTTCCTCCTCTGCATAGCACCTTCAATTACATATCGCTTTGATTTCGTTTCGTCACCTCATCATTTTGCACCATCTCCCATTCTTCACCATGCGTACGGGTTTCTTCATGTCGGCACGTCGACCTCGTACACTCTCATCTGGATTTACCACCAACGAACCACCAACAAGCGCATCCGCTCCCTTGCACACCACTTGTCTCCCAAGGACCCAATCATCTCTGGGGCCATCATTGTTGTGTGCTCCGCTCGCCCTCCTGACCATGCTTGCCCACATATTCTACTACTATGCCAGGCCTGGTGTTCTGAGAGTGCTTTAATTCCCGTGTCTCCATACAATATCGATAGGTCACGCATCCATCAACGTGTGCTCTTTCTCCCATACTAAACATAATGATGTCGGCAACGGTGTCTCCGTTTGGCCTTTATCTCACCTTCCCATGTTCTCGGACGCGGATGTACGTACTTGCTGTAATCGATAGACCCACCTTCGAACTGGTATATAATAATGTCTTCTCCTCCTAGATGAATCTCCTGAAATCGACCCAACCATGGTCAAAGGTGCCTGGGCTTCCCTCTTGACACCTCGCGACGCAGTCTACATCGCCGGCATACTAGTGCTAAAACAATGCCTGGACGATGTCAAGTCACAGTACCCGCTGGTGGTCATGGTCACTCCAGATGTTCCCTCAGAGACGCGATCACTATTATCTCGCCGTGGACTCGTTTTAACGCAGATCGACTACATCCAACCCAGTGGAGGCGCCAATGCGAACAAAGTAGACATCAGGTTTGCCGATACCTGGACGAAACTAAGGTACGCAGTCTACCCGCGATGGAGAAGGCGATACATGATCTGACGAAATGAATGAATTTCCCTGTTCATCTCTCAGAGCATTCGATCTATTTGACTACGAGGTGAAGATACTTCGTGGTTTCTTCGTGCCACACGCGCTTTGATTGACATGACATTTTGTTTCTTTGCTTTGCGTGCTGTGTTGAAACTATTAACACAACAGCGTGTTGTCCTGCTGGATTCTGACATGATCATCAAGCGAAACATGGACGAACTCATGACACTTGACATTCCCTCTGGCTGGATTGCAGCCGGGCACGCTTGTGCATGCAATCCTCGCAAATTCGCGCACTATCCAAAAGATTGGTGCGTATTCACCCTTTCACCGGCATAAAAAATCCCCTTTCAACCTCAAACGCACTGCTTATGCCGGGGAATCCGAAGAGAGTCTGACATATCTCCAACTCGACAGGATCCCGGAGAATTGTGGCTTTACTCCCGTGAAGAGTCCTACTTCACCGCCGCCAGAGATCACGGCTGATTCGCCCCGTCCACACGGGCTCCTTAATTCCGGTCTTGTGGTGCTAAATCCATCGCCCGAAATATCTCAAGGACTATCCCATTACCTCGTCACTTCCCCCGATGTCCCGACGTTTTCGTTTCCCGATCAAGACCTCCTCGCAGCTTACTTCAAGGGAAAATGGAAGCCGCTGAACTGGTATTATAACGCGCTGAAGACGCTACGGGTAATCCACAAGCCGCTTTGGAGTGACGATGAGATACGGTGTTTGCATTATATCTTACCGGAGAAGCCGTGGCATGCCCGGGTCGGCGAACCGGGGACTGGAGGGGAGTATGAGGAGATCAATCGATGGTGGTGGGATATCTTTGCGAAGGTCGAGGAGAGGTTAAAGAACGATGGTGATGAAGAAGGGCTTAAGATTCTGGTCGGCGCTGTACCGCCTGCTTTATGAAGCGGCTCGTCCACTCTATCTTCCTGATGTCAAGCATATCCATACCCATATCGCCCAAGTGGCATGTGGAACACATACTTACTTAAACTTTCACAATTGATATCTCCTCCTTAACTTTCAAAGATGCGACCAATAAGTAGCTCCTAGCGGGGGACCCCTTCTTTCTCCTTTTACCCCCATAAACAAATCCGCACACAAAATGGTTAAAGCAGCCTGGGCGACCCTCATCACACCCCGCGATCCAGGCTACATCGCTGGTCTCTTGATCGTAAAGCAGTGTCTCCAAGATGTCGAATCTCAATACCCATTAGTCGCGATGGTCACTCCAGATGTCGCTCCAGAGATCCTCGCACTGATATCTCGCCACGGAATCCTTATCACCCCAGTGGACTATCTCCTCCCTGGAGTAGACAGCGCAAACAAGGTAGATGTTAGATTCGCAGATGCTTGGACTAAATTGAGGTACGTGCCTACCATGCATACACAATGACGCGGAAAAGGGTTGATGCGTTGATTTGTGATTCTAAATATATTTTGTGTGCGTTCGTAGGGCTTTTGGTTTATACGATTATGAAGTGAGTGACTCTTGGGGTTCTGCTTCGTGGTTGTATCTAATCGAAGATCATCACATTTTTCTATGAAATGAAGCGTGTTGTCCTATTGGATTCTGACATGATCATCATGCGAAACATGGACGAGCTCATGACACTCGACGTCCCCTCAGGATGGATCGCAGCATCGCATGCCTGTACATGCAATCCTCGCAAGCTCGCGCACTACCCAGAAGATTGGTACGCACATCATACAACTCTAAAAGAGCGTGTCTATCGTTCTAACATCCCATCTAATCTACCTAACAGGATTCCAGCCAATTGTGCTCATACGGCTGTGAAAACACCAACTTCACCTCCTCCCTCAATCACAGCCGAGTCCCCTCGTGCATACGGCCTCCTCAACTCCGGAATGGTCGTCCTAACCCCATCAGCCGACTCACTCGCGGGGTTATCCCACTATCTCGCTACATCGCCCGACGTCTCTACCTTCCTATTCGCAGATCAAGACCTCATTGCAGCGTATTTCAAGGGAAAATGGAAACCCTTGAATTGGTATTACAATGCCTTAAAGACACTGCGTGTCGTTCATGGGTCGATTTGGAGTGACGGGGAGATACGGTGCTTGCATTATATCCTTTCGGACAAGCCCTGGCACGCTCGGGTTGGTGAGCCGGGGACTGGTGGTGAATTTGAAGTTGTGAATAGGTGGTGGTGGGAGAGATTTGACAAGGTCGAAAAAGGATTGAGAAGTAGTGGCGATGAAGAAGGGTTGAAAATCGTGCTGGCGACAGTTCCACCTGCCTTGTGAATCAAGCGCGCCAGGCAACGTGCACCTGATCTGTTCGAAAGCTAGAAGATGTGTTGTATTAAGCATGCTGTATGATGATGATGGTGGTTGAATGTTTATACCGTTGTGTACAAGTACTTTCGGACAGTGGCGTTTGGTGGCCCATCCGGTAAGCGAGGAGACCTGCCTGTGCAATCATGATGCCATTGTCGATGCAAAATCTGTCAAAGATGACAACATCAGTATTTGTTTCCGAGCGTCAAGAACATCATCATCACCTCTCATCTGTAGCGAATACCCGTCCGTTCCTCTCTTTAGCCATAATTCCCATCATCTCTTGCAATCGTTCGTTGCCTAGGTGAGGAAGCAAAGAACAACTGGTCAGCTTCCATCTCCCCATCCAGCTGATATGATGTCCGCCAGACAATAAGAATCCAAAGGAAACCCCACTTACACCCAACACCTCCAACGATCAACACTTCCTTACTTCCAATGTGCGCCATCGCTCTTTCCGTGATTTCCACGAGCATGGAAAAGACTGTTTCTTGCAGGGAGAAGCATAGATCAGCAGGTGTAATGATATCTTTGTTGTCGTCGGAATCTGTGTCTGTCCCGTCGGCACGGAATCTTTTGTCTTGAGTGTATGCTTCGATTGACGTGAGGATTCCAGAAAGACTGACATCCATGCCTTTGGTCGTATATGGGAGAGGAAGTAACCGTTTGCCCCTGGTAATCGGAGATTAGCAGATGACTTCGTTGTGTAGATATGAAGAGACTTTGTTGTTGGTGATCGTTGCGCTCACCTTTTGGCTTCTTGCTCAATGTTGTAACCGGGGCTTGGATCGTTGCTGAGGTTGATCACGCGGGCAAATCGGTCGAGGCAGTTCCCAACAGCGATGTCAAGAGTCTCGCCGAATATTCTGTAACATTGCCTGGAGTAGGCAATAACTTGGGTATTCCCACCGGATACGTAGAGGACGACAGGATTTTGAGCTCCGGTTATCTCTCTACCCATCTCGATGTCTGTGGGGGTGATATTTTGAGTCACAGTTGAAGATGCTAAAGATAAAACAAAAGATACTCACGTCCGACACAGTGATTGACGCCGACGAGAGGCTTATCGTATAGCTGAGACAACGTGCGAGCGACTAAAGCTACAGATTGCAAGGGAGCACCCATGCCTGGCCCTGATCGAGAGCATCAGAACGGTGTCGCAGTGGGTTGTAATGTGAATGAAATGCCAGACCTTTCGTATAACAGATGCAATCGATATTATGCATCGATACACCTGCCTTTGCGAAAGCATCTTTGATCACTTTCATGATCCATTCGCGATGGTGGAGAGCTGTGTCTCTCGGCTGGAATCCTTCGCCAGGCGGGGTGACATAGGTATGTCTGATGTTGGAAAGGACTGTGCTTGAGCCATCCTTTGCGTGTCTGATGATGCCCGCGCCAAGTTTGTTGGCAGAGCCCTCGAGACCCAGGGCAAGGTAGGGCCGATCTGCGACGGGTGAGGTGTGTGTCAGTGGCGGAAGATATATTTACTGGGAGGCTGGGGTGGCACCTGGTCGCTTGAGCGGGGACAGCCTAGAATGCATCAAGCCCGGCATTGTCGTGCAATTAGTGCGAGCTGGAGGAGATGGTGCTTATTTGAGTGCGCCTGTAACGGACCGAAGCTGCGATCCGGAAGCAGCTGTATTCCTCTGAGCTTCGAGCGCCTTACATGAGGAGAGTGAATTGTGATTGGGCTGACAACGACCTTGTACACTTTCAATCTCCGCCTTGAAATGGCCTGCGTCCGCTTCCCACGCCCGCCCTCCTTGTCTTCTCCCTTCTCTTTATAAGCCCATCCTCATCTCCCCCACCTCGTCCTCACTCCCTCCCCCGCCCTTCATCTTCTCCTCGCTTTGCTCTCCATCCATCTTTATTATATCGTGAGTTCTTCTTCCTCCCTACCAGCTCAGGTGCCTGCCTCGAGGCTTCGTTCGGTTCAAAAAAGTGGCCTCATTGTCTCGACCTGGTGTCTTTCCGTCTTGTTTGTCACTCCGAACTTCGCTTCTCCTTTTCTGTGCCATGGACATGCTTTTTTCTGGGCTGACATGCTCGACAATGTCCGGCTCACGGTCGCCAATCGTTTGGGCGGTTACGTGTTCCACTGAACAGCCTTCTGATCCACACGCTTGCCTGCCCCTTGACACTATAAAACCCTTCTTCTCCTCTACTGCCCATACTTACTTCCCCTCCTCTTTTCGCAGCTTTTCCTACCTCTCGTGTATAACCGATGGCAGACACTTCGACCCACAGACTGGATCTCCGAGTAGGTGGCAAGTACAGGCTAGGCAAGAAGATTGGTTCAGGATCTTTTGGTGAGTCACATTGTTCCTGCGACCCTCTATCCCCCCTTATAACCTCAATCGCTTTCTCAAGGTGATATCTATCTCGGAATCAACATCATTTCGGGCGAAGAAGTCGCTATCAAGCTTGAATCAGTCAAGGCCAAGCACCCCCAGCTTGAGTATGAATCCAAGGTCTACAAGACCCTTGCCGGCGGCGTTGGTGTACCATTCGTCCGCTGGTTTGGTACAGAATGCGATTACAACGCCATGGTCATCGACCTTCTCGGACCTTCGCTTGAAGACCTTTTCAACTTCTGCAACCGCAAGTTCAGCCTCAAGACTGTCCTTCTCCTCGCGGATCAATTGGTAAGGCTTCTCGCACGTTCCCTTCTGTAACTGCGCTTAATTATTTTCTCATTTCCAAATAGATCTCTCGCATCGAGTATATCCACTCTCGCAACTTCATTCACCGCGACATCAAGCCAGATAACTTCCTCATGGGTATCGGCAAGCGTGGCAATCAAGTCAACGTTATTGACTTTGGTCTGGCGAAGAAGTTCAGAGATCCCAAGACCCACCTCCACATCCCGTACCGCGAGAACAAGAACTTGACGGGAACCGCTCGCTACACTTCCATCAACACCCACCTGGGCGTTGAACAATCTCGCCGCGACGACTTGGAGTCTTTGGCTTACGTCCTTATGTACTTCCTCCGGGGCGCCTTGCCCTGGCAAGGCCTCAAGGCTGCCACCAAGAAGCAGAAGTACGATCGCATCATGGAGAAGAAGATGACCACCCCCACTGATCTTTTGTGCCGTGGCTTCCCCAACGAGTTCGGCATCTTCCTCAACTACACTCGTGCTCTTCGCTTCGATGACAAGCCTGATTACTCCTACCTTCGCAAGCTTTTCCGCGATCTCTTTGTCCGTGAAGGATACCAGTACGACTACGTGTTCGACTGGAGTGTTCAACGCGGTGCCACCGAAGACGCTGCGGGTTCTAGCTCCAAGGCCACTGGTCGTCGCAAGGTTGTCCAGGAGGAAGATGATCACCGTGCTAGCGACAGGATGTAGGTTTCCAGTTTTCGCTAGCACATGTACTCGGGGCTCATTATCCACTTAGGTTACGTTCTCATACTCGTCAGGCTCAACAATCCGCTCCTGGGGCTGTGGGCCAGCAGCGCGGAGGCCGCAACCGTGGAGAAGACCTATGGTAAATAATCAAGGACTCATGTTGACTCTGTTTTTTTGCGCTGCGCGCTCCGTGTGGCCGAGCAATGGGGGGTGGAGGGAAGGTGTCAAGTTCGCTCGGCTATGGTGGTTGGTTAGATGGTCAGCCCAGTGTGGGGCTGGCTGATTCACCTCGCGACGCGTGACGGAGGTTGTGGGCGTCCTGGATCCCTCAAAGGTTTCTCCAAATCCCGGTCTGCCTCTTGGGCTCCAATTCAAGAAGACCCCACTCCAGTCAGTCCTGGATATCCCATGTATCTGCCACATTCCAGAGTGGCCATCCTTCACGCCGAACGTTTGGTTACGCGGTATACATCCCATGCTACTACTCTCTACGAATACGGACGCTTTTTCATTTTCAGTCGAATCTTTTTGGCTACCCATACGGTTATCCATTTGGTTCGACGCCTTTCCTTCCCTTCCCCTTCCTCTGAATCCTCTGAATATATGCTTCCATTCCTGCGCCCGTACTTTTACGCCTTCCCAGTTTTGAGGGGCTCTACTTTACGTCTATGATACACTCTGATGACGTTTTGCTACCTACCTCTCATACATCCCTACCATCATCTCCGTATATCGTCGTCCTCCCCCCACGTTCTTTGGATTTCCCTATTTCCTTTCTCTTTCCCGGGTTCTTCCCCCAGCATTTGTGGTCCTTCCCTTCCCCACCTCATCCAGTACCAGATACGGACGAGGGCGAGTGGAATGGAAGAGGGCGTCGCGTCTGGGCATTAGTTTGGTTCCAATCTGCAGGAGGGTGTCTCTCAGGCGAACGTCACCGCCGTTGCCATCCTTCCCTGCTTTATGATATCATCACGATCCTCATGTATCCTTCCCTCTCCCCCGCTCAGACGCAGTCGTCGATCCCCATCGTGTGTAGTAGTTAAAGTGAAACTAATATATAGTCAGTGTGGTGTATTCTGGCTGTCAGTCTGAGAGTCTACGTCAGAATCGCCGAATGCAAGTATCGAGTCGTGGCATGTTCTCTTGAATCTGGCCATAAGGACGTCGTCGACCACCCACTCAATCGTCGACACCGCTCCAAAGGCTTTCACCATGGCTTTGACGATGTTGAAGTCCCCCATGTCCTTGATGTTTTCAGGAGGTGATGACAAGCAAGACCAAACAGAGGACAAACAGACGTGGTCCACGTCCATCAACGTACAAGTCACGACACACATCGACAGCCTCTACAAAATGGCCTCCTTCACCATGGCGTTCCCATCGAAGAAGGAGGACGAGAGCGGGCTCAGCTCTTACTACAATAACAAAACGACGATCATCCAGGAGGCTCGCGTATTCAATGATTCACCAATTAGTCCACGGAAGTGCAGGGCACTATTGACACGGATTGTGTATCTGTTGTATATTGGGGAAACGTTCGGGACACAGGAGGCTACGACTTTGTTCTTCGGTACTACGAAATTGTTCCAGCATAAGGATGTGAGTTGATGTCGTTTTCATATGAATTGTATTTCGCGTTAATGGTGACCTCCTTTGGTGTAGAGTGCGTTGCGTCAGGCGGTGTATCTGGCTATTAAGGAGCTCGCCACGACGGCGGAAGATGTTATTATGGTTACGAGCAGTATAATGAAGGATATGCAACCCAACTCGGAGGTCATCTACCGACCGAATGCGATTAGGGCTCTATGTCGGATTATTGATGTGCGTTTTCCTACCAATATGCGTCAATGGACTCCTTTCGTGCTGACCTTGAGGGGCGGCGGATTTGTAGCCGTCTATGGCGCAGGGTGTGGAACGTTTCTTCAAGGCAGCCATCGTAGATCGCAATCCCTCCATCTCGTCCGCTGCTCTGGTTTCCTCGTACCATCTATTCCCTCACGCGAAGGATGTTGTCAAACGATGGGTCAACGAAGCGCAAGAGGCTGTAAACGCGAAATCTTCATCGAGTTTCTTCGGGTCTGGTTCTTCCGGTGGTGGTTACCTAGGGTTTGGATCATCTGCGCCTAGTGGACCACAAACGATCACCTCCACGAGCTATATGACACAGTATCATGCGTTGGGACTGTTGTATTTGATTCGCCAACAGGATCGTATGGCTGTTACGAAGATGATTCAACAACTCGGAGGTGGGAAGTCCGGTAGTGGGACAACGCTGAAGAACCCGATGGCTCTGTGTATGCTCATTCGTTACGCGGCTAAAGTCATTGAAGAGGATCCCAAGTGCGTGACTTCCTTGCGCAGTGATTCTAGATAGCATTTTGACCTTGCATTGTAGCACCCAACGACAAATGGTTGAACTGCTCGAAGGCTGGCTTAGACACAAAAGCGACATGGTTAATTTCGAGGCTGCTCGTGCTATCTGTGAAATGAAGAACGTCGCGCCAGCACAATTGACGAAGTCCATCTCCAGTGAGTAGCCATCAAGCGTGTCCTCTATCCCAACCCGCGTTCTCATACATGCGAAAGTATTGCAACTCTTCCTTTCCTCACCAAAATCTGTCCTCAAATTTGCTGCCACACGGACTCTCGCCGCCCTCGCCCTGACGCACCCATCCAGCGTTTCCTCTTGCAATGTTGACTTGGAGGCGCTCATTGCTGATCCCAATCGCAGTGTGGCAACATATGCTATCACCACGTTGCTGAAGGTATTCATACATCTTTATTCTTCATTCTTCTAGTCAGCGCTCATACCCTATATCAGACAGGTAATGAAGCTTCCGTCGATAGACTCATCAAACAGATCACTGGCTTTATGGCGGAAATCAGTGACGAATTCAAAGTCATCATTGTTGATGCTATTCGCTCGCTCTGTCTCAAATTTCCGGCTAAGCATGCGTCAATGCTTTCATTCCTCTCTGGCGTGCTTCGCGACGAGGGCGGATACGACTTCAAACGCGCTGTCGTCGAAGCGATGTTCGACATGATCAAATTCATTGGCGACTGCAAAGAACAAGCCCTCTCCCACCTATGTGAATTTATCGAAGATTGCGAATTCACGAAGCTGTCAGTCCGAATCCTACATCTGCTCGGTATGGAAGGTCCCAAATCTCCGCAACCTACGAAATACATTCGATTCATCTATAACCGAGTTGTTCTGGAGAATGCCACTGTCAGAGCAGCAGCGGTTGCTAGTTTGGCTAAATTTGGTGTCAATTCCAGCGATTCGGGGTTGCGAAACAGCATTGGGGTTCTTCTCAACAGGTGGGTCGTTGGAATTTCCTCACTGGGGTCAGGCGATCTAAAGTTGTTCTCTGATCAGATGCCTTGATGATGTGGATGATGAAGTCCGTGATCGCGCTGCTCTATATTTGAGGGTATTCAAGGAGAAGCCACTTGCGGATGCGTATGTCAAAGAAGGTCAGTCAACGTCTTTTTCTTTACTGGAACTGGCGCGTGAACTTAGTTTCCTTGTAGAGTCGGTCTATTCCCTTGCTGCACTAGAAGCAAAGCTCGTCGCATATGTCAAGGACCCATCTGCCTCACAGCAGCCCTTCGATGTCTCTGATGTACCCAAGATCAGCCGCTCCCAAGCATCCCAGGAAGCTGCTCGTGAGTCTCATACTTCCTTTTTTGTCCAATATCTCATCGCTTGCTTGAAGGCCCGAGTACACTGGACACAATCGGCATACCATCCACCAAAGCCGCTTCCGACTCCCCACCGCCGCCGACGCAAGCAGAAAGGCAATCATCATATGCACAGCAGCTTGCCGAGGTTCCAGAATTGTCTTCGTATGGTCCAGTGCTCAATAGCAGTGTTACGCCAGCGCAGCTGACGGAAAGCGAGACTGAGTACCAAGTGACGTGTGTCAAGCATATTTTCAGGGAGCACATTGTCTTCCAAGTAAGTCTCGGTGTTACTTGTGGTTTCCATTACAGTAATAATTGGATTGCTTCTAGTTCAATGTGTCCAATACGCTCCCCGATACCGTTCTGGAGCAAGTCTCTATCTTTATGCAAGCCCAATCGGAGGATGCAGGCCTATCGGAGGACTTCATCATTCCACTACCATCCCTGACCTCTGCCACCTCTCCCGGCATCGTTTACGTTTCCTTCACGCGCGAAAATCCCGACACCTACCCAATAGCATCATTCGGATGCACGCTCAAGTTCATTAGTAAAGAACTCGACCCTTCGACGGGCGAACCGGAGGAAGAGGGCTATGAAGATGAATACCAATTGGAGGAGGTGGAGTTGAGTGCTGGTGGAGATTACATTGTGCCCAGCTATGCTACGTTTGGGTCCGAATGGGATAGGCTGAAGTCTGGACCTAATGCCACAGAAACGTTTGCGCTCTCGGCTATGGAGAGCATCAAAGGTAACTCGTCCCTTTTACTTGATCGTGTGGACGCCGTCGTGCTGATGGGTATACGTACTAGCTGCATGTGACTCTATCATTGAGGTGCTGGGTATGGAGGCCCTCGGTGGGAGCGAGACTCCTACGTCTACGTCTGTTCACACACTACAACTTTCTGGGTTGGTCGCTGGTGGAGGGGGTAAGGTGCTTGCGCGGTGCCGAATGACATTCTCCAGGGGGCAAGGGGTTACGTTGGAGCTTGGTGTGCGGGCGGAGAGCCAGGAAGTCTGCGACCTGGTACTAGCAGCTGTAGGGGGTTGATACGACGATAACTCACCCCCGCTTAGATGTAGTACCATTTAGATTCTTACCAACAACACACGAACTGAGGGGATTTTCGCTGATGTGATTGGTCGGTCATGAATATGTCATGATGTTTACCTCCGGGATTCCGGGGTAAAAATTTGTTTTGTTTGGGGGAGAAGGCACACGCGCGCGTTTGCTCGGTGTTCCGCTTGTCGAAGGTGATGATACCCGGTGGTCTCACTTTTGGGTTTTATAAAATCCTGGCCCGATTCATTTTTGACACATCTCTTTACGAACGGTTGACTGCGACTTGACGGCATAAGCGGTTTCATGGTACGATTTCGACGGCGACAATTACATTGCTAAAAGGTTTTGCTGTTGCTTGACTTGCTCTCCTCTCCTCGACTATGACTGCGTCTACACCATACCTTCCCACTGCTCGTGTTATCCATGTTGATACCAGAGGTGCAGTTATTCTGTCGGAGGAGTCACCAGAGGTAGCTATCGTTTGCTCCTAGCATGTTGATGAGGCTGACTTGGTGTGGTAGACTCGAGACAGCAGGGGTATCTACCTGCCCAACTACATCGAACCAGTTTCGCACATCGCTGTAGACGTACGCACTCCAACTCGACCTCTTTCTTACATACTGACCATGCTTCTAGGTCGGCGGCTCCCTAGCCAAAGTCGTCTACTTTACACGTTCTCCTGAACCTCCCTCGTCACCCTCCGTAACCGCCGCTACGAACGGATCTAGTTCGCACAGCGCCATTTCAACACCACGGTCTGTATCACCTTCCGAGGATTCTGGACGACACACGCCGCCTTCCCCATCTTCATCTTCTATCAAACGAAGCGGCGCGTTAACCCCCCTCATACTTGATACCCACGGACTGAACGGAAACGCACATCTAAACGGCCACAGCTACGTCAATGGCCATGGGCACGGCCTCAACGGCATCGACCTCCGCTCCTCTGTCCTCCGTCGCGCATCCCAACACTTCCCCGGTGGATCCCTCAACTTTGAACGTTTCGAAACCGACAACATACAAGATTGCGTCGAGTTCATCCAATCCCTCATCTCCCACTCCGCGCAAATCAACGGTGTCTCTATCTCCGAGATGCGGAGTGGTGTGAAGATCATGGCGACAGGTGGGGGAGCGCATCGATTTTATGAGTTGTTCAAGGATTCGTTGGGGGTGGAGGTGAGGAGGGAGGATGAGATGGAGTGTTTGATTGAGGGGTTGAAGTTTATTACGCTCATTCCGGATGAGGTGTATTTCTTCTCGGATGAGTTGATACATAATGTGTCGCATCCAGGGATGCCGTTGTGTTCTTCGCCCTCTCTTCCTCCCCCTCCTAATCTTCCTGCTTCTGCTAGCGCACCACCACCACCGCTAGAAAGGCCGAGTCCCGATCCACCCAGATACGCTGTCACGTTCGAGTCCAACCCGACGCCGCAACTACCGTGTTTACTCGTTAACATTGGGTCGGGGGTGTCGATTATAAAGGTTGATGAAGATGGCAAGTTTGAGCGAATTAGCGGGACGAGTTTGGGAGGTGGAACGCTCTGGGGGTTGTTGAGTCTTTTGACGCCTGCGACGACGTTCGATGGTACGCCTGCCTCAAGGCTCCGTTACCTTTTATTTATCCTTCACTGATTAACCTTTTTGCATTTTTGCGTATATAGAAATGTTATCGCTGTCCGAAAAGGGCGACAACGCGACGGTGGATATGCTCGTTGGCGATATCTACGGGCAGGATTACAGTCGGCTTGGGTTGAAGTCGACGATGATTGCTAGTTCGTTTGGGAAGGTGTTTAGGAAGGGAGGGGAGAAGGTCAAGTTTTCGTCGGAGGATATAAGCAAGAGTTTGCTTTATGCTGTTTCGAATAATATTGGGCAGATTGCGTGCGTTGATCTCATTCTTTCCTTACACGCTCTCACCCTTCCCTTTTACTGACTACACTCCGTTTGGGTTTACAGGTACATGAACGCGGAGAAGTATAATCTGGAGAGGATATACTTTGGTGGATGCTTTATCCGAGGTGTGTGTGATTGATTTCACGTCCTATGATGCGTGATCAGCGTTTTTTAAACTCGGGATGTGCGTTTATAGGGCATGCTGCGACGATAAGCACGCTGTCGTATGCTATCCGCTTTTGGAGTAAAGGAACCAAAAGGGCATTGTTCCTCCGGCATGAAGGGTTCTTGTGAGTCGTGTTTCTCGTTTGATTTTTTGAAATGATGGGGGTTTGTTGAATGGGGTCTTGTTTCTTGTGTTTTAGAGGTGCGATCGGTGCTTGGATCAAGAATATTGTTCCTGAAGAGGCGGAGACGGTATCGTCAACGTCGACGTCAACATCGTAGCGGTTCAGAATGACCGTGTGTTTGTGATCATGAAGATCTTTGGACTCATCCATTATAAGTATAGTAATTTAGATGGAGTAGTATTGTGTATTATTAGAGATATCATTCATTCGTGGAGATTCTAGTTCGAGGCTAGCACTGCCTAGTACGTGGATAGCATGGGTGCAGTTAGGGTTTGCATAAGCACAATATAATGATTAATCCTGTTAACATGCACAGGAAGGGGTGCCTGACATGAGAGCTGAAGGGTTTCATGCTGTTCTCCAATGGATACCTCAATGGATGGGAAGCGAACACGACGGATGGGTGTGAGTGTATTTGAGCTTGAGTAGTTCTGAGTTAGCAGTTGTGAGCACGAGGACAGAGGGTATGCAGGGAAGCCGTTTTGTGGATGACCGTACTAGCTCCGATGCCCCGGCGGTTTGAATGATTGGAAGAAGAGATAGAGCCAGAGAAAACATAGCATCAGGGAAGGCGCCACTCGTCCTGGGCGTGGAGTGGTTGTTGGTCAACGTTTCCAACGATGAGGAAGACGGTGAGGGCGACGAGGGCAACAACGACGACGATGACGGGGACAACGCCAACGACGACACTGGAGGATGTGCAAGTGAGCAGGTTGTCGAGGAATTTAGTGATCGGATAAATTAAAGGTGTGGGAGAATTGATCAGGTCATATAATGATGCATGGTATTAGTCACTTGCAACTGTTTTGCCTTCCTTTTCCCCCCTTCGCTAATAAATGCTCCCTTCGTCAAAATACACCTGGATGCAAATGGACAACTCCTCAGACGCTCCTTCCACCACTCCCTCCGCCGCCGCCGCCTCTGCACAGACGCAGAAGAAACCGCGCAACAGACACAGCCCGGCTGCCATTGCTGCTCTCAACCAACTCTACGACACAGATGAACATCCTCCGCTCGAGCAGCGCACCAGTCTCGCGAAGAAGCTCGGGATGTGCGTTTCCAGGCCTTTTTTCACCTCTCTGCTGTCTCAGTGCTGACGATGATATGGATAATAGGGAAGTCAAGACGGTCAATGCCTGGTTTCAGAATAAAAGAGCCTCGACAAAGAAGCAGCGCTCGCGAGCTCCTCAGCAGCAGCCCTCGTCGCATCACAGCCTTCCCAGCAGCCGGTACGACGACGATTACGAGGACGACGACGACGACGAGTACCCCTCAGACGGGCCATCTCCACATTTTAATTCCTCTTCCCACCCTTCAGAAGCCACTTTTTACGCGGGCAATCCAGATCACTCTCATTTCCTCCTCGGCCCTGACATGCCTCGCAAAATGCGCAACAGACCCTCCGCAGAGCAGACGGAGCAGCTTAGAATTCTGTATAACCAAAACCCACACCCCTCGACCGAGCAACGTCAACAGCTCGCACAACGCATTGCCATGTGCGTATTTTCCACGTGCCTTTTTCCGCTATCTAAATCGCTCACACATATCAAAGGCCATATCAAACCATCACAAACTGGTTCCAAAACCAACGCAGCCTCGCTAAAAAGCGCAAAGAAGACGACGCTGACATACCAACCGATCCCTCTAACAACCGCTCTCATCGGCCGGAGCCCACTCGCACCTTTTCCGCTTTTCCACCACCACATCTCCCGCCGCCTTCTTCTCACCCCTCCCTCGGCCTACCAACCTCAGCCTCCGCACCTATTCGTCTTCGCCGCTCTCCCAGCGTAACACCGTCTCTAGGTGACGACCCATCCCCTCCAAAGAGGTCAAAGCGTAGTAGCACCCCATATAGCACTAATGCCCACAACAGCTCATTGCCGCTGTCTCGGCCAAGACGCACCCGGCCCGAGCCTTATCAACTCCACGCTCTAAAGGAGCTTTCCGCCAAAACAATCAACCCTTCCATCGAAGCGCGCACGGCGCTTGCGTCTGAAATAGGAATGTACGCCGCTTTCACCTTTATGCTTGCCGTTTTGGCTTGTCCTTCCTTTTACTAATTCGCTTCGGCATTTCAATAATAGGGATCTCGGAAAGGTCACGAACTGGTTCCGCAATCTACGACAGACGACTAGAAAGCGAGCTTCAAAGAAGGCTGGCAGCGGCGATGAATACGATGATGGCGACGCAGAGAGCTACATTGCTCTTAGCTTGCCTTCCGCTTCCGTCTCGCGATCTGGATCACCATTCATCCCGTCTTCATCCTCTTCCAGCCATGATGATTCAGTCATGTTGGAGCCTCATCATCATCATCATCGCTCATCTAGGCGGCTTCGCACTGTTCGTCGTGAACCAAGCGATTATGATGAGATGTCGATGAATGGGGAAGGTGATCAGGATCACGTTATGGAGAGTCGACCAGTTTCCGACGTGGATGATGCAGCTAGTGATGAAGACTATCAAGAAGAGGCCGTGACGCCTTCACCAGACCCATCACCTTCACCACCTTCACCAGGTGATTTGCCCATGCCCATGCAGATGCAGATGCAAATGTCGTCGTCGCAGAAGCACGGTCATCATCATCATCGTACGCATGCGCACTTTAGGATGGTGATTGACCAGCCGTACGGAACGAAGTCGGAGGAACATGAACATCCTTCCCAGGAGATGATGGAAGATGCGCTTTTGCTGTTGACGTTCCATCGCCATGCTGTCCATTAAATGCATCCCGATTATGGGTGTGTTGTACCTTGAAAGTATTGTACTGGTGAGTCTTGATTGATCATTTTTCTTGTAATGAAGGAAGGCTGATCGCGCCTTTGTTGATAGATCCTTTGAATTATACTTATATACCGACTCGTATGTTGTGCAACTCACTCACCCTCTCTCCGCCCCTCGGTTTTTATCTCGTTATGTCATTCCTTTCTTCTGCTATATATTATCACCTCCGCTTTTCTAAAACCAATTCCCGTTACCAATTCCTGACCTAAACGAACATATCGAATATACCTCCTCTAATCTTCCTTGTATTTCTACCCATCCCTCTTTTATCCTTACCCGTTTCGCGATACCCTTTAGAGGTTGGTTTTTATCGGTTTGCACTTTATCTCTCAGGTTTGGGTGCGGTGCTTTGGATGTAGTTTTTCCTCCCTCTCGGTCACCGGTTGTTTTCCCCCCTTCTCCTTCCCCTCCGTCATTTCTCTGTGTCTATCTGGTGTGGACTGTGGACTGGCCCCTCGTTCCGTTCTTTCGTTTATCCATTATCGCTCGTTGTTCCTGTTCATGTGGACGTTTCTTTCCTTTTTAACTGTCGCTCGTTTGTTACATGATGCCTTTACCACCTCCCACACACGTACGTACATACAACACACCCAGACACCCCAGCGTGTCGGTCGTTCCATCAGACGACCCTTCCTCTCCCTCCCCCCCTCTCCCTCCTCTCTCATCATCGTTCTGATGTGCCTACTTACTGTTACATACTGTCTCGTTTAACCAACCAACACTAACAACGCTTTTACTCAATTACTCAAGTTATATACAAGTTCAGATTCCTTCTCTTCGATCCTTTCTGTTCCCTTTGATACCGTTTTTTATATACATTACTCAACTCTATGTACAGCCCCCTTGCCCCCTGCTATTATTTTCGTTTTCGTATTCAAGTACTACATACATACATAACAATCAAACACACCACTGCTCAGCAATATATATTTATTGAATGTGTATCATTTCATGCGATGGTTGTTTTGGTGCTAGGATGTGTAATTGGATGAAGGTTAAGTTATGGACTCTAACGTGTTGACAGTGTTCTACTGAGGTTTGAATAGTGGTAAATATGTGTCTAGAGCTTCGCGAAGGGGTAGTTCGTGTAACCTTTACCGCTGGCATCTCCTGGGATGTAGAAAGAGGATCTATCGTAAGGTGACAAGGGTACGTCGTTCAATAAGCGATCCGGAAGGTCGGGCTATCAAAGCGTGTCCATCATCCATCCAGAGTATTATTATTAGATAAATGCCTAAGAAGGGAGAAAGAACACCTTACATTCGATATGAACCACCGTCCAAAAGCGATCAACTCGTTACTCCAACTTTGCGTTCTCTGTAACGCGCTAGACCGCGTGTACCCTCCTGCCGAGATGAGCGGTTTGGGATACCATAGGGCGCGGATGAAGTCGTTTGATTGGTGTTCGTTGGTATGGGTGAGTGCGTCTTGGGTTGTTCCGTTTATGCGAGGTTCGATTAAGTGCAGGAAGGCGAGGGTGGGGAAGCGGAGGGAGAGTTGGGTGGTTAGGTGGGTGAATGTGGGGATTGGGTTGGGCATGCCCATTTCTGTGATGAATTGAGTGAGTGAGTGAGTGAGCGAGTGGTGTTTGGGTCGTAAGATGATAGTTATGGAATGGGTGTTTACCTAGGAAAGGACTCCAAGGGCTTAGACGAACGCCGACGCGCTCAGCGCCGATCGCATTGACGACTGCTTCGATTACTTCCAGTGCGAATCTCGTACGGCCTTCCACGCTACCGCCGTATTCGTCTGTCCGTTGGTTGGACATATCCTGGAGGAACTGATCTATGAGGTATCCATTAGCAGCGTGGATTTCTACACCGTCGAAGTGAGCTTCGTGGACGGCCTTCCGAGCTGCTTGTGCGTAGAGTGAGACGAAGTGCTGGATTTGGGCGGTGGTGAGAGTGTTTGGAGATGGTTCGCGCAGAGGGCGAGTGGGGGTTGGATGGAGAGGGATGGGAGAGGGCGCGATGAAGGGGATTGGAGGGGAGAGTGAGGAGAGGAAGGAAGGGTCTGCTGCACGTCCGTAGGCTCGGAGTTGGCAGAATATAAAGCTTTTCTTGGAATGAACGGCTTTCGTCACCTGTGAAATGAGAAATGGCGTCAGTGGGTGCGTGTGGGTGGTAAGTGGTAAGTAAGAAGTATGTAAAGTGATCGTCGATTCGATCAGGTCCAGGTCCAAGGGGGACAAGAATGAAAAGAAGTTCAGGGAAAAACAATCGGATAATATTAGAAAAAAATATCGCTTAAAATATGACGGAACTGACCTCTCTCCAAGCGAGGATTTGTTCTTCACTGTGTACACCAGGGTTATGGGGGACACCTGCGCCTTCTGGTGCGATTGAGGTTGATTCTGTTATCAAAAGTGTCCCGGGTTTAGATGCGCGTTGGGAGTAGTATTCTGCCACGGTGGGAAGCAGAGGGATGCAGTCGTTGGCGGTTACTCGACGCCGAGCGAGAGGTGCCAAGACGACGCGGTGGAGGAGTTGGCAGTTGCCTACGCGGATGGGCGTGAAGAGGGGGTGCTCGGAGACTGGGGGCGACATCCCAGTGGTTTTTTGTCGTACATGTGGTCGGCAGTGTCATTTTATTTATGTCTGAGAATTGTGCGAGCATCATATCGCGAGTTCCACAGTCGTGAGTATGGATTTGAGCACAGAGGGAGTTTCCTTCCCCTGGTCTCCTGATGGCCCCTGTGAGTCTTCTTGAGGTCCTGATTCTAGCACGAGCGAGCCTCACGCGAGAGATGATGCTCAGACGAACAAGTTTTCATAGTCTTGGATCGCATTTTGGGTGTTTTGTTTCAAGAAGGAACTGCCACGAGCAAAGCCCAGGAATGTGGGAAATGCCGAGACCAGGCACCCTGTGCGACTAAGGCCAATCAAGTTTGGGTTGAAATCAATCCTTCTTCTGTCCCAACCGTTGTTGCCCTTCGCCGTCTCTTCCTTCCTCACCACCACCACGTCGCCAGCAACTCCTTGCTGGCATTCCTTCCTTCCAGGCCGTTTCTGAGAACACCAGGCCGTCCGCTCTCTGAATCTGCTGCCTCTTTGCTCCCAGAACTTCTGAATCCGGTCCCCACGATTCATTTTTCGTCCAAGTAGCAAATATGGCCTATCGCCAGAACCACGATCCTTATTATGCGGCCCAGCAGCAACAGCAGCAACATTCAAACTACTCATACCCAGCTCGCGCCAACACAGACCCCTACGCTAACAACCAAGGCTACAACAACAACAGCGCTCACCCCGACTACGATGCGCATTGGGACTCCAAATCAGCTAAATCCTTCACGAGCTACGCAAACAGCTCGCAGGCTCATCTCAACCCATATGAGATGAGCCAGGTTTCACCACACGCTCCGCCTGTACCTACCATGCCCTACTCCCCCAACTACCCCCCTGCACAACCAGGCCTGTATCGCGACCAGAGCACTGCCGGCTTCTCCGTCGCCCGCGAGAAGATGATGAAGCGACGCTCTGTTCGTCGTGTAGAACTCCAGCAAGGCAACCTCGTGATTGACGTTGATGTCCCCTCCGCCATCATCCCCGCTGGCAGGCAAAACGACGAGGAATTCGCCAAGATGCGCTATACTGCGGCCACATGTGATCCTGACGACTTCATGCGCTCACGCTACTCCCTTCGCCCATACCTCAAGGGAAGACATACGGAACTGTTCATTGTTATGACTATGTACAACGAAGACGAGGTTCTTTTCGTGAGAACCATGAACTCTGTCATCAAGAACATCACACATTTGTGCAGTCGTACTCGTTCCAAGATGTGGGGTCCGAATGGATGGGAGAAGGTCGTCGTTTGCGTCGTGTCCGACGGTCGCAGCAAGATCAACAAGCGGACTTTGCAAGTCTTGACGGTGATGGGTTGCTATCAGGAAGGTATCGCCAAGGATTCCGTTGCTGGCAAAGATGTTACCGCCCACATCTTCGAGTAATTACTACTCCCTTGCTTGATCAATCTACTCCGTGTTCTGATGGGTCTGCTATTTTTACAGACTCACCACCCAAGTCGTTGTCACCGACAAGGGCGAAGTTACCCAAGGATCATGCCCTATCCAGATCCTCTTCTGCTTGAAGGAGCAGAACAAGAAGAAACTCAACAGTCACCGTTGGTTCTTCAATGCCTTTGGCCCGTTGATCAAACCCAATGGTGTGTCCCCCATCATTCATCAATTATCAAGCCGTCTTCTTACCCTTCTGGCTTAGTGTGTATTCTCCTTGATGTCGGCACGAAGCCCACGGGAACATCCATCTACGAACTTTGGAAATGTAATACCTTCTACTGCCTGTCCATAGGAATCAGGCCATTGATGAGGTACATTTTTAGGCTTCGACAAGCATTCGAATGTAGGAGGTGCATGTGGGGAGTAAGTTCTTCGGCGCTCGTGTCCTCGCTTCCGGGTTTCTCATGCCAACGCACTTTTAGGATCTGCGTTGATACAGGCCGCGGATGTTCTCTACTTCTCAGCAGTCCCCTCGCTGCTTCCCAGAACTTTGAGTACAAGATGTCGAACATTTTGGATAAGCCATTGGAGGTGAGATTGTCTTTGGCCTTATTTGAGAGAACGTTTGGTTTTAATCAATCACGTATCCAGAGTGTCTTTGGTTACATCAGTGTCTTGCCTGGTGCATTCAGTGCTTACCGTTACAAGGCTCTCCTCAATGGCCCCAATGGCAAAGGTCCCTTGGCATCGTACTTCAAAGGAGAGACCATGCACGCTGGTCACAGTGATGCAGGCTTGTTCGGTGAGTTGGTTTCCCTTCTCAGTACAGATGTGTTTGCTCAAAGGGAATGGTGTGAAGCCCGGAACATGTACCTCGCCGAAGATCGTATCCTGTGCTTTGAGATCGTGACGAAGAAGAATGAAGGCTGGGTGTATGTCTTCTATGTGTATTCCCGTTCTCTCCGCTCACAATTCCTCTAGCCTCAAGTATGTGAAGAGTGCGAAAGCTTCAACCGACGTCCCTACGACCGTCCCGGAGTTCATCTCTCAGCGTCGTCGGTGGCTAAACGGTTCCCTCTTCGCATCGATCCACGCCACGGTTTTCTTTTTCAGGATTTGGACGTCTGGTCAGAATTTCTTCAGGAAAATCGTGCTCCAACTGGAGTTCATCTACAATGCGGTGCAACTGCTGTTTACGTGGACTTCGTTGGCTAATTTCTACCTGGCGTTCTTCTTCGTAAGTGTCCTTGGTGAATGGAAGTGGTTGAATGTGTGTGCTGATGGGAGGTTTGTGTAGTTGGTCTCATCGGCAACGGCAAACTCACAAACGGATGCTTTCAATTTCTTGTCAAATGGTGCTGGAAAGATCATCTTCGAGCTGTTCCTTAGGGTATGTTCTCTGGACCGTCCTTCTACATTCGTCGACTGACAGCCTTTCTTTTTTCTAGCTTTACCTCGGTCTTCTCTTTGTCGTCACTGTCTGTTCGCTCGGTAATCGTCCTCAGGTTCGCCTTCTTCCCTCACTCCTCCATTAACATCGTCACTAACACCTTCATCATTTCTAGGGTTCCAAGTGGACTTACACCATCTCTATGATCCTCTTCGGTCTCTGCAACGTCATCACTCTCTGGTGTGCTGGCTTCACAGTCTACCTCGCCTCTCCGAAGTCAATAGAGGAGTGGAAGGACTTCGGCAACCTCGTCCAGCACAATTCGACGTTCAGGGAGATTGTGATCTCGCTTGCGGCGACTTATGGGCTTTACTTCATCAGCTCGTTCATGCACTTTGAACCATGGCATATGTTTACGTCTTTCATCCAGTACATGTTCCTCCTCCCAAGTTGTGAGTGTCCCTTTTTGTTCTTGCATGGGATTGTCGGGTTGCTGATCTATCATCCATGTAGATGTGAATATTCTGAGTAAGTCAAACGATGTGCAGTTTTTGTCATTGGTTGCTCATCCTTGGGGGTTTCAGTGATGTACGCTATGTGCAATCTTCACGATGTCACTTGGTACGTCTTCTAGCTCCCTCTCGTCCACCAAGTATTTATTTTTTTATTGCTTGGAAGGGGTACCAAGGGAGACAACGGTTCTGCCAAGGATCTCGGTGGTGCGAAGAAAGTCAAGAACGATGATGGCAAGGAGGTCATGGAAGTCGAACTCCCCACTGCTAGGGAAGATGTCGACTCCATCTGGGCTGCATCACGAAGTGCTCTGAGGGTCAGGCCACCTGAGGAGAAGGAACACCGTGATGCTGCGACCAAACAAGCCGATCATGATCGTAATAGTCGTACGAATGTCGTCCTTGCGTGGGTTGGCACAAACATGTCAGTTCCCTGTTTTATCGCTGTTTGTTGGTTATTGACTTAGATGGGGGGTTTTAGTGCTATGATCGTCGTCTTCACATCAACCGCTTTCACTGACTGGGTCGCTGAGAACTTCTCTGGGGCGACGGGTGGAAACTTCAACCCCTACCTCACTTTCCTGTTCTGGGCACTGTACGTTCATCTCAACTCTCCTGGGAGTCACTCGCTCATTTTGCTTTTTAGTGCCGGTCTTTCCGCCGTACGCTTCACAGGTTCCCTCCTCTACCTCCTCTTCAGATTGGTTGGCCTGTGATCACCCTCGACCTGTTTATCTGCCTATCTATATACTCCTTGTATTGCACGAGAGCTGGAACATCTTCCTCATTCTAGGCTTTCCCCCGTTTTTAATTCGCCTGTATTTCTACCAGCACATTCTTTTTGGATGCCCAAATTGATTTTGGGATAACCCACGACGGAGATGATTATAGATAATATACCTAGCTTACACAGCAGCAGCAGCAGCAGAACATATATACACACAAAGAGGATATCAACGAAAGCCAGAGTGAACGGTCCCTAAGGTTTATTCTTTGAAACTGAGGATGCCTCGAGCCCAACTTGCGTCGCCAGCTATCCTCGTGGCGAAGTAATCTCCCAGGACTTCATGGAGGCGGTCTCGTACACGCTCGTCTGCCTGGCCCGTAAAGTCCAGGCTCTCGGGCATGTCAGATGGTGGATGAAGGATGGCGAGCGCGTCCTGATATAAGAATGAATCACTGGACGTAACCAAGGTCATTTATGAGAAGTCGCACCAAGACACATTGCGCAAGGAGTTTTGTATCTGGACGATTTGCGTTTATCCCTTCGCACTCGCTTCCTACGACGCGAGCTCCACCACCTTCCACAAGGCCTTTGCGTATTGCTTCTTTACCTATGCCCATCAACCCTCTTATAGCACCCTCTCGTGTACCCTTCCCCTTTCCTGGAGCGATCAAAGCGAGAAGGAGTGTCTTCATAATGCGAGGGGACAGCGAGGGGTATGTCGTTGAGTGTTGAGTTAGGAGTCGAGAAAGGGTTTGAGCGGCTGCGGTTCGCAGGTGGATGGCGTTACTTGGGGGTAGCGCGGAATGAAGAAGGATAGAGAGGATCGGGGGGAGTAGTTGATGAAGCTGGGGAAATTGAATGAGAAGGTCAGAAGAGATGAAAGCGCGTGAGAGGTGTCAGACGTACGTAGGGTTCGACGAACAATGTCGAATTTTCAAGGAGAGCACTGATGACGTCCAACAAGACTTCCAATACCTTCCCATCGCTCTCGCTCTGCAGTCCTTCTTTCAGCGATCCAACAACACCTTCGCCTACCCATCTTATGAGGTAAGGTAGGAGTGCTTGTAAACCAGCATCTTGCCGTAGACTAGCAAGCGCAGCGGTCCGTTTCGCGACATCCGAAGTAGGTGGGAGTAACGACGTGGTAAGACGAGAATAATACAACTGTAGTTCTCGAGACAACACCTGTTTCACCAGTTGCTGCTGCTGTTGTTGTTGTTGCTGTTGTTGCTGCTGCTGTTTTATCGATGTACCCGGTGGACCTGATGTCGACGCCGAATGACCGTTCGTAAGTGGGGTCGGTTTCGAAGATGCATCTTGTGGTTGGTCCGTCTCCCGAGGAATAGCAGGTGGATTTTCGGGTATCAGAGGTTGAACGCCCTCGACTGCAAGCCAGTGCGCCGTCCAGCTAACACCTTTCGGTAGGGATATCTTCTCGTCGCGTAAGACACGATCAAAGTCGATATCCTCATCCTCGACGTAGTACACTGTACCTGCCGACGCTGCTTGTGGAAATGGCGGTGCGCGTCGGAATGTTGGTGGGTTATATGATGAATGCCCGTAGAGAGGTTCGATGTTGAGTACCCGCATTGCATTTTCGATGTCTGCTGTGCTCAATGTCGTTCGTCGTCCATGACGCATGAACCGAGCAGCTTCCTGCCATATTGCCTCAGTGGCGATGATGTGCGTAGAGACATTCAAGAAACGCACCTCGACAACCTGATTTATCCTATACTCAACATCGCTCGCCAACGCCGACGCGACCGTATCCGATAGATTCGACAGTCCATGCAACTCAGCAACATCCTGGCGCGATGCACTTGTATTATAGCAAAAGTCTTCCAACAGTGCGGTGGAATGAGTCTCTCACCCTGATGGTATCTGCTTTGTAGATACCCGACTGCTGCGATTGTGCAATACGTGCTTTCGGCTTGTTCATCATCGCGGCGTGAAAGAGGCGCGATCGTAGGAGTCGAAGTCTAAACGCGCGTGCTCAGGGTTGCATTGTGGTTCCGCAGAATCCAACAGGCACAAACAGCGATAGAACTTTGAAGGCCACAAACAACCAGGGTATACTCGAGTCGTTACTTTCTATCTACAACGGTTGAAAAAAAAGAAAAAAAGTAAGGACATCCTTTATGTATGTATATATATATGTGTATGCCTGATGCATTGTACAGATGAGATATAAAAATGTTGTAGAACATCCCCAGATGAAAACAATGAAAGAAGTGCGATCGAAAGAATCCAACAATGAAAATGGAGAGTATATAAGTATGAATCTACGAATGATCCAATCCATGATAAGGATACGAAAGCGTCGAGCTCATCTTGGGCGAAACCATCTCAAACTGGGACGTATCAAAGCTCGGCCTCGTCTCTTCAGAATCCCTCGACGAAGCCATAGACTTCGGTGGCGACACTGGTCGTGCCATAGCGGTGTTACTCCTTGGACGTGATGGTGGCCGACCAACGCCAGGGCCAGCACCGGTAAGGAGATGTTCAGGTATCCTCGGACTAGGTGGTATATCCGAACTCAACATCGGCGACGCCTGACCACTCGTTGAGACACTCCCCCTTCTTGACCGCCCGGACCGATCCATACTCCCCCTAGGGTCAGCCGGTTGACTTGCGTTATTGGCATTATTGGAAGATGTGCCTCTGAAAGCCTTCAATATCGACTTGCGAACACTGGGCTTCTCGGCTGGTGGTGCAAGGGGCTGAGATTGAGATTGTGGTGGTTGAGATTGCGTTTGTGAAGATGGTGGCTGCGTTGGAGGTAACGACTGCTGATTCCACGCTGGCGAGGGTGGCTGCGGCGAATACCTGATAACAGGCGACCGGTGAATGGGATACGGCGACTCCTGGTCAAACTGCAATTGCGTCAACGTATCCCTTCGATCTTGCAACGGTGGTGGTGGTCCCATTGGAGGTCCCATCGATGCAGGTGGTGCGAGAGAGGTACGCAACGTAAGCGGAGGAGGGGCATTAGGATCTCTACCCATAAACTGCTGCTGCTGCTGCTGCTGTTGCTGCATTTGCATTTGTTGCATCTGCATCTGCGTAGGTGGCGGCGGTGGAGGTGGGAATGCTCCAAACGTCGGTGTCGTAGGCAACGCCGGCGGGGACGAAACCGACAAATCCTCCGATGGTCTCCCAGACATCAACGACGTAGCAGGCGACGTCCGGCCACTAATCGTCCCCTGCCCCGACGCAGAAGCCGCCACCGACGATATGGAAGACTTGTTACTCTTCCTCCACAACTTCCTAATACTCTTCACCGACATGATACTCGCACCACTACTGTTATTCCCATTCCCGTTCGTTTTAAGCGACTTGGTCAACGCCTCTTCATTCGACATCGAATCAGCCGAGAACCTCGACGAAGGCGGTCTTCCTTCCATCGAAGGACCCCGATTGAGGGCGTTATGGAATTCAGCATCATACGGCGAAGCAGGTGGATTCCCATCCCCATTCCAATACGTCGACGCCATCCTCGAACCGGACGGTATCTCAGGACTCGAGCTCGATGGGTACCTCCCAAATGGATCAGGGGACAACGGTATAACCGGTGAATCCGAATTCACCCCCGTCGTCGTCATAGACGCATGATAAGCGGGGTACGTCAATTCTTGGCCTTCCCCATCGAGGTCGAGGTCGCGTCGTCGGGCCGCTGTTTCCTGCGATACGTCGGGATGGTTGTTGGACGATGAGGATGAAGCGCGAGACTGGGTGGCTACGCCGTTGAGAGCTAGTCTCGGTGGGGTTGGCGAGGCGGGGAAAGTAGCGGTTTGTGGGACGTCTGGGGTATCTCTCATCGAAGAGAATGGGACGGATGGCCATTGTCTGCCTGAACCAGCAGAGTCGGGAGGTCTACAAGTTTGAAATGAACGTGAACATGAACGGGACACGGGATACGGGATACGGGATACGGGAAAGTTGGAAGATAAGGGAGGCGAGGATTGTGTTAGAACGAGAAACTAAATTAAAGTAAAGAACTTACGGTGTCTGGCCAAACACATCCGACAAACGGCTCACCCCAGGCGTCGGCGGGAGAACATCTGAATTTCGTAGCACCCCCGAGAGATTCGGGGAGACTGGTAGCGACATACTATCCGAAAGGTCAGAACGGAGGGCCTTGGGCGAGAATTGGGCGAGATTCTATGTGCATAGTGATTAGCAAAGAAAAAACATCCCGAACCCATAGGTTAAGCATTTAATGACCACTCACCCTCTCGATTTCATCAAGTTGAGCCTTCATCATAAGTTGACTACGTCGATGGTCATTCGGGTCGTTCTCGTCAAACTGCAAGTCACGCAATGACAATCAGTATCGTATCTAGAGTGAATATTTAAAAAACGGGAAACTCACCTCCTCAGTAAGATCCAATCCCAAATCCAAATCATCAAATATCGCACCCTCCCGCTTCTCCGACTCAGCAGGACTCTTCACTCGCGCCAGATCCTCAACGTCCACACCCACATCATCTTCGTCCTCATCATCCCCACCATCCAACCCCCGCTCCACAACCTCAGCAGGATGAACAGAACGCGTCAGTTGAGAACCACCAGGCACATTCATATTCTCCTCCGACGTATTATTCAAATACGCCAGTCGTGCACTCCCCGTGCTCGGTTGCGGACTCTCCGCGGGAACAATCAAGTCCGTCCCGGGTGGTTTAAGCACCAAAGGCGGAGGAACGTGTTTCTTGCCCTGCGGTGGTGAAGTAGGGATCGATACACTCAACGGTGGTCGTCCCATAAGTGTAAGCAGATCCTCCACCTCGTCTTCCGATTTCGTCAAATTCCTCATACCCTCGTCGTCATCATAGTCATTTTCGTCATCGGAAGGGGGGAGTTCGGGGAGGTTAGCGAGGTCCGCGGCGGTGAGTGCCAGTTCGACTACGTTCGGATTGGATTTCCGTTGTTTGTTAGCGAGATGGAGTTGCGAATTTCGTAGTTCAGCCCATGTCTCTTCATCGGTCCCAAAGACATCGCTAAGTGGGTCGCGTCCATTGGGTACAGAAACCACACGCGCCGTAGCATCTTCCGCTTCGTCATCGTCATCATCTTCGTCGTCATCATCGTTGTCATTATCATTACCATAGTCCGAGCCTTCCGAAGTCGAGTCCTCCAGTTGTTGATACGCTGCTTCTTCAGAGCTTGAACCACCACCTTCCTTGTCCTTCACGCCGAGGGATTTTAGCGAAATGGGGCTGGAGGTCATCAGTCGTTCCGTGAGTTTCAGATCCAACGGAGGACCTCTCCGTTCTTTTTCGTCCGAAGTGTCATCCATTGTATCGTTCCGCCTACTCGCCCGACTCTCTGCCCTCTTAACCTGATTCATCTTCCTACTCCGCACCCAAGGGTCGTACCATGCTGCTTTCCTTCTATCGATGTCGAATTCCACCTTTGCGAGGATGGGTATAATGGAATTAGATGTTAAACCGGGGAGATCGAGAGAGTCCGCGCGAAGAGATGTATGAATGAGAGATGAATCGGGTGATGAGGGTACGGAGTGTGCGATGGAAGAGGAAAGGCTGGATTTTGA
This sequence comes from Pleurotus salmoneostramineus, assembly GCA_002583695.1. NCBI lineage: Eukaryota > Fungi > Basidiomycota > Agaricomycetes > Agaricales > Pleurotaceae > Pleurotus > Pleurotus salmoneostramineus. The sequence goes on from BEWF01000095.1 coordinate 119,006, forward strand.
TTTGTGTTGCATGTCGGAAGTTGTCACCGAGGATGAAGATGGTGTAAGTGGGTATGGACTGGAGGGCTGTTGGTCGAGAGAGGTACCGCGCACTAGTGTCGGTGTAGCACGAAGAAATGGAGGAACGTTATCGAGGGCATTACCATTCGGATTCGGTGATGATTTCGCGCTAAGAACCAGACCGAGTGGGTTCGGACTCGGCGCGCGGGGGGAAGACAAGGACATTTCATCTCTCTGCTCTGCTTTGAGTACCCTCACCCAAAGATGTCTCCACACGTCATCAGACAGCCGTGGACCCAATTCATCCGTTGGATCCTGCGCCTGAAGCGTCGGCGTAGGAGTGTGGTTGACGAGGTAGAGAATGAGCCCGATTGTACTTGGTAAGGCATACTCTTTTGCGATCGCGTTCAGTTGGAGTTGGAGGGTAGGGTGTACGGGTACAAGGGTGCCTCTCCGGAATTGTGTGTGGTAGCCTGATGCATTGGGGGGCGGGTGTACGTCGTCGGGGACATCAAAGTCGTGCATTAGATGAAGAGGGGGAATGACATGAAGAAGATACTTGGAAGTAGGCAACTGGTAGATGCTCGTCGACGCGGCCGACGGTGTAGGTGAGCGACGCAGAAATTCAGCAGCCGAGGAAGGGGTTGGAAGCGAGTTTGAGTGGGAGAGGTACGGGGAAGAGATGTACGGGGAGGTGGGTTGCGTCGCAGGCATGGGCATGGATACACCGAGGGCATTGGCGAGTTTTGCCAGTCTGTGCGGAGGCAGCGGAGACTTTGGCGGTGCCCATAGTTGAGACGGTGATGGCGACTCGGCGGACATGAATAAAATCAGATTTTGGGCGTTACAAGCACATCAACGGCGTCGGCGAGCACAAGTCCAAGGAACAACGAAAACTCAATAAACGTGGGAAAGTGGCCTCCTAACACTCGACACAGGGGTGTTGCTCAGATCCCAAGAACAGCTGCATGCATGCAACTCACACAGCGCAACGCCTATGAAGTAAAGCAAAGAGTAAAGCATAGGCCAATTTGCCCACTGCTACTTTCTTGCGGGCACCACTGACCTCAATTATCTATACATTCACCAGCGAGGCCCAATCCTGGAGTAGCAAGGCCTCAGGCACCGTAGTATGTAATTGATCTTACTCTTTCTCCCCATCGGTGCAGTGGTGAATCTGTGTCAAGAAAGTACTCTTCCACAGGGATACATAAATTTGCTACAGTGTCCCACTATCATCTATGCGCTCGGTCATGGTTTCTGAGCGTATGGACCCTAATTGAGTACATGATTTACATCCTCGAGCACTACAGGCGGCAAGTAGGTGGAGGGAAATCATTGAAAGGGTGTGACAGTGCTCGTCAGCAAACGTCTTTTGAGACCTAGAAGAAACAATACTCTAGAGTATACGCAGTGGAATAGAAATATTTGAGCTCCTCGAGGACGATAAGCCCACGAGAGATCGCATCCGCAAAAGCAAGCTTTGGGATAAGGTAGCCCAATGCATAAACACAAGAGGGGACGCTGGGTTGAATGATGATCGACGAGTAGTCAACTAGTCAATTCCTATGCTCTGACATACGAGCGCGGAGCGAGAGAATGGAAGTAGTGCTTGCCAGCGATGAGATGAAGATCCCATTAACTCTGGGAGTGAAGAGTTTGGCTGCCCCCTTGCTTCTTGCGGTGTGAGGTACTAACATTGAGGTGGGTAGTAGCGGCGGATAATCACAGCAAGATTAACGGTTCCATAGGCATGATAGACAGTGTTTTTCAGAACAAACCCCATTCGCTGGAGTCATGTCGGGTTTGACGATTTCGATTGTTGCGTTCGGGTACACCTTGCTCGCTTAGGACAATTAGTCCTACGGGCTGATGATCGCGAAGTGGAGGGACGGTGAGGTACCGCAGATGGATACAGTCGCTCGACTTCCCTCAGGAAAGAAGACAGAGATGATTGCACAGATCGATGCCCTTGGTTCGGCAGAAGCCTGTACGATGTAGCCTCAGTATATAGTCTGCGGTACAGAGACCAGGGCGCGTCCTTGGAAAAGGATACTGTAATGACGAGATTCCAGTATCATAGCCAGGGCAAAGACCCCTGCACATCGCCTGGTTTGATGCACAAATTCAAAGATCCAAGGAGACAAATGTTCTTCAAACATGAAAAGCGAGTCGTCTTCGTTGAAGCTAGTTGCGTGCATTTTGCGTGGTAGAGGTGAGGCGATCAGGAATCCAAGTAACAACCAGGTGAACGTTGGGTGAACGTGAACTGTAGCAGATCATTATCGTAGCCATTGTGAGATGACGAGACGCCGACGCCGACGGTCTTTTCGATTATTTAAATGGAGAAGGAATGGAATGGGAGGTTGACAATGGCAGCGATGTCGAGAACAGTGTGCGGGAGGAGACAGTGGAGAGGGATTGTATTTGGCGATGGAAGGGTAGCCAAACAAAAAGAATGGGAGTTGCTGTCTGAATATTAGAGGTGGATTCCCTCGCGCTGACTTGGTCATTTGCCCTCTTCATCTTCTCTTTTTCTTTTTTTTCTATTCACGACCCTTGCCTCTTTTCCCTCATCTGTGTATCTCTCTCTCTATCTCCCGTGACACGCCCGCAATGGACCACCAGCAACAGCAGCAACACCATCCTCTTCCCACCGACGACCAGCAGCAGCAGCTCCAGCCGCAATATAATTTCTACCAGCCAGAACAAGAGGGCCCCTATGGCATGCCCTTCAATCCACAAATGAGCCCTTATCAGGTTGTCCAGCAACCCCAAACGCGTGGGTCTGCCTCTACATAACAAAAAACGCATGTCATCTGATAATCGTCCTAACCTCCAGGCCAGCTTTCTGTTACAGATCTCCAGCAGCCAGGCATGGCATACAACATGGGCCTCATTTCACCGCAACATTACGGCCATGCACAACAAAACGTGTTTACGCCTCACCCAAACCTCGCTCTGTCTACTTCACCCCCACCTCCTTCGCCAGATATCTACGACCCCTTGTCTCCCCCCATTTCCGGATCAGACACTTCGGCCGACGGTCTATACCACCACTCAAACAGCAGCGGTACAGGCTCTCCATCGTCTTCAAGAGGAACGAGTCTAGTTCACAGACACTTGCGCTATAATAGCAATCACAATCAATCGCCCTCTTCGCCTGTAAGCTCATCTGGGAGAAGACGCAGCCGCTCGAGAGACTCGGACGACGACGACATGGGTGCTGGTCTTACAGAAAACTTGGCGCATTCGAGAAAGGAGGCGACGAGGAGGCAGAGGATTGAGGCAGAGCAGAGACGACGAGATGAGCTGCGCGATGGATACGCGAAGCTCAAGGACGTTCTGCCCGTGTCGAATCAAAAAAGCAGCAAGGTTTCCCTCTTGGAACGAGGTAATGCCCTTTGTTCTCCCAAGTACATATAACATTTCTAACACTTCCCTTTCCTTTCCCTCACTTAATCTCTACGTGCAGCTACGAACCACATCGTCGCTCTCGAGAAAGCAAACCAAGAGCTGCTCGCTCGTATAGACGCTCTCGAGGCTGAGATGCAACGTCTCCGCGGGATAAACGAGAAAATCTCCCTCAACAACAACGCCACGCCATCCCCCAACGCATTCAACGCTCGCCCGCTGTCCCCTCCACCAGATCGCAAACCACCCGCATCGACGTTGTCCTCCATACTACCTAAACCCCAGGATTCATCATCGGAGCCGTCGAGTCCGGCACCATCAGAGGGGCAGGTCTATTAACCTCCCTCTCCTCATTTCCCTCCACCCAACCATCCCATCCGCCACCGCACCCCCACATTCATCTATCCCCTATTATCTTTCACGTATAGCCCCTGCTTCTCGTTATTTGGAACGATAATATCGTGTTTCCTCTGCTACTACTTTATGGTGTGGGGGAGAACACCGCTTGTTTTTTTGGGTTCACAAATGCTCAATGCATGACCCCTGCCCTTACCCTCGGTCCACAGTTAGCGCAGGCGCTCACTCAACGCCCACACACATCGGAATAACACGCATGGCTTTGCTTTGCTAAGCTCCTTATGTCCCCCCTTCGACCCACACTAAACGATATACGACTCCGCGACGACTTGATGTCCTTTTTACGGCTTTAACACACTTGGTCTACGCATGTTCTAGAAGGCTGGCTTTTCCTGGAAGTTTCATCTCTACTTGAAGTGGATTTGATATCTCTCCCGGTATCGCGGTATCGCACGGTATCTCCATCTCCTTGATCGATGGAAGAACCGAAAACCGAATCGAAAAGCAAGAACGCACCTGGCACCTTCTTCGAAGTTAGACACACAACTCCTGGCGAGTGAAGAGTTCACGTTCACGTTCACGAAGGACAGGTCCTTTCACAAGTGGGCCGATACGACTATCCGTTGCTCTTTTCATCGAGATCTATACTTCCGACGTTCTTCCCCTCATGCGTCTGTCCGTCCTTCCGTGCTGTCCAACCACCTGCGCAACTTCGAACTTCCTCAATGACATCTTCTCCCCTACGTGTCCACCTATCCTACCCACCTCCCCGAATTCTCCTGGATCTACCCGGCGCGGGTAGGTAAATCTCCACTTACCCCGACACGCGACGCGACATGGACACGTGCGATACAAGACGTTTTGACTGGTGTTATTGAATGGATCGATTTCTTGGATGAATCACGCGACGACGATGACTTTATATGATGATGATTTCTTGACGAAATTTTTATGCCGATGATGAATTTTGGGTTAGGAAGAGCCTGGTTGCTCTTTCTGGGTGGATATTGGAGTGGTGTGGAACCCGGTGACTGTTGGAGAGGGAGTTGGAGGGAGGGAGAGGAGGTGGGGAGACGAGAAGAGACGAGCAGTATGCCTTGGTGTCGCCTATGTGGTGATCATATGAGGTCTAGGGGTGTGGAGAGCAGCTCCCTTCACGATGAAGTCTCGACGACTTTGTCGGAGGAAGGATTCTCTCATCTCTTCTTGACATTCTTCTCTTGGGGCCCGACGATGTTGGTGGGTCAAGGAGCGGAACGCACGCACACTCGTATCCTCGTACTCATCCTATGTTAGCCGCCCTCTTCTCATCTCTCTCCCCTCCCCGTCTTCGTCTCCAACAACCTCCCCCTCCTCTGCGTTCCTCCACTTTTTACGCGTTTACGCTTATTCACGCTTGCGTCACGATTTCTTCTTCCTTCCTAGAGCTTTGGACTCTCCTCGTGGTTTTTGTTTTTTTGATTTACTTCTCGGTTTGGTCACACTGGTTGGGTAGCTACGTTTTAGCTGGCATTTATCTCTTCTCTTCTTTCCCCTCCCCTTCCCCTTCCCCGTCCTCTTGCTCTTCTCCCCCCACCACATTATCGTTTGTTTCTTACGCGTTTTTACAAGTCGAACGTTTCTTTTCTTCTTCATCTCTTTCATCTGCTTCATATGTAACACTCGCAACTCGCACTCACATCCGCACATACTCACGCAACTGGCACTCAGACTCATAACATGCAATTCAATTCAATCAATTTCAATTTCCATCTATACGATCGTGAGCGGTCCGTGCGACGTGTTTGGAGGTTGAACCAGCGTGAGTACTTACCAGAATGGAGTGGAGACTCGGGACGCGATGCCAGCGTTTCAAGCAGGACTCAAGTAACTTTGTTTCACCGACATAGCATGATGGCTATCATAGCTCTATTTGACTAACTTACGGTACGTTGGGCCTATACCGGATACTACCCTACGCTGAGCTACAGGAACACCGAATGACGGATCGGAGCGGAGACTCTCTGATTCAAAACTAGTAGTAGTAGTAGTATGTAGTGGTACTAGCTTTGTTTCACCGATGTCACTGGGATCCCGGACGATCCCCACCACCGAGCCCAACAAATTACGGCGTTGTGAGTCGAATAAGTAAGTCAGGATCCCTTCTACCGTTATACCTTACAGGAACCCCGAGACCGGTAGGTCTTTACCGAACGAATTCAATGGAGCAACGCGTAGGACTCTGTTATGAATTTCGAAGGTCTTTGAAATCAAATCAAGTTCCAACTTTTCATAACGCGTGCTTTACGCGTGTTTCTGTAACAGTCTGAGTCAAGCTCTGATCATACTTACCGTTATGCATGATGTGCGTATAGAGGTAACTTGAAGTATATACTGAGTCCTGATCAAATTACGAGGCCTTTGTCTCTTCGCGCTCTTTCGTTGAAATTGAAATGGAAGGAAGGTAATCAGAAACTAGAATCTGAAGTTACTAAACTTGGAACTTGAGAAGAACTTGATCGTTTCGTGTGTACTGTGCGTATGGGCACCGGTGCGATCGCGAAGGAGCCAGTGGCATGGTAGGTACATATGGGTGACATAGTGATAGAGGAGACACAACTGGTAATGTTCAGCCATATTAACAGATGGAGTAGCCGGGAGACCTTCGGCGGTAGTGTCAACTCCACCTCCACTCTTGGGTTGATAGATAGCATTAGTAGTACCGTGACACGAAGACACGGATAACGCAATGGATAACGCACGAGGCCCGTGCATGCGCGTATCATGTACCATCAAGTCGTTCACTTGCTCGATTCATAAGAACACGGATGTAACCGTATCGAACATCCATGCACTCGAGATACCTCTGACGCGTTCGAAGGTTTGGAAGGTGTCGAACCGAAAAGTATCCTACCTATCGGTCATAGCAAGGCATTGCGATTGCGTTTCTGTCAAGGCCCAATCGATAAAGAAACAGCATGGCCTTTGTGTATACTCTGGAATGTTGAACTGAAACAGGGACGATACCTCCGCTAAATGGACCAACTGAAAGGTCATCATGGGATCTCCAGCGTGCGCACAATGTGAGCGCGGATGATTGCTCCCTATTCTTTGACCTCGTGAGATATCCATAGCCTTTGATGTTTTTAATGTTAAGTATTGAAGATGGAGATGGAGATGTTGTCGCAGAAAGGGGATAACAGTGCACACCCAGTGTGTGGTCTCGACGAATTTCCAATATGGAAGTGGAAGTATGGAAAAGACGCTTAAAGGAAACAGCAGAAGGGGGAGAATTGGGGGTGGGGAGAAGGGCTCGGTGTGGTTTTCTGAGAGGACCCGGGGAAAAGCAAGAGCGAGCGCGAGAGGTTCAATGGTTATCACAGCGTGGGTTGGTTGGCTGACTGCTTTTCCCAGAACCGGTGCGGCCCTGGAGTCATATGTCTACAGGCAGGAAGATAGAATAGCCGCGTGCACCTTTCCTCCAAGTTGCCACCAGATACGCGTCGTCCCAGTAGAATGGCCATGATCGTTTAGTATTCAGGTTTGACGGTGAAGTAAGAGTAGCCAAAGGGAATAGAAAATCCCCAGCAGAGGTTTCTGCTGTTCCGGATGCTATCGATGGCAATATAAATGATGCCGTAGGCAAGTAAAAGAACTTTCCTTTTCTCCCGTCGATGTGTGAAGTCATTTCAGCCACAAACCCAGTGTACGGCAAGCGAGGATAGGGCAAGAATGGAGGGGGATCCTAATTACAGGTCGGACGAGTTATTCCTGTCACTGGGGTGGGTTCTCGCGGGGTGGACGGAGGGAGTCGATGGTCCGTTGACGGTGCAATGAGTTGTCCTACCTCACCGAGAGCGGGTTGGGGATATTGGAGGTGTTCCCCCCGGGTGTAGAAGACCCACGGGATGCGTTGAGGAACTCTAACCTGCATCCCGTGCCATAGAATACGATGCTGCGCCCAATACTCGAGCGAGTAATTACCGCGCAGGCTTATTCCACTAGCCGTGTCAGAGCAATAGAGAGTATTGGAAGAAGCCAGTGCCTTGAGGCAAAAGTTTGATCGAACTTGGGATCTCGATGCGAAAGACGTGCCGAGCTTAAGGTTTGCCTGAGCCATCTCACCGGAGTCTGTCAGTCAAACCGAGGATGTGAGTGGACAGGCGATGTATTTGATAGGCGATCGAGGTGGGATTGAATGGGAAAAAGATAGTCGTAAATCAGGGGAGCCTTTCCGAAGAACGCAAATGTGCCACCACTTGGCCATTGTGAGACCGGGGTAGAAAGCAGCCAAAGCCGAATCGATGAAACATTGGTAACTTTGCGGAGGTAATTTAGGATCGAGATCGCTGGGATTGCGAAAGATAGAAAGTCTGTAGAGAAAGGCCGCAAGGTTTTGTTCACAGAGGGGCGTCTAGGAGATGTAAAGTTTTCGAATGCACAGAAGAACATCAAAGAGAACAGTATGGAAGGCCGAGAGCGCTTGAGGGTGTGGGTACGGAGAAATTGAGAGGGCCTTCGTGTTAGAGGGTCTTTCGGAATGAGCAAATTCCGTACAGGGCATGCTTCGGATAACGGATCTATCTTCCCAGAGCGAGGGGATGTTTTGAAAACCGGGTCAAAGACAGCTTTCGAGCAGGACTCCTTCGTCATCGTCGGGTAAGCGACGATGGAAGCGTCTATAAAAATGGTCAAACCAGAGTCCTGGGCTATATGAAATCAGATACTTCTAAAGCCCATGGACTGCTACATCTTTGGGCTAGGGTTGAATGAATTGTGCTTTCGATTCTGTAGATAGATAGGCGTCGGAAGGGTGTCGATGTCGACAGAAGAAAGGACCTTCGCCATGGCTATTCCTTCAGCGAGTCAGCCGACCCTCGTCTCAGAGTCAAGTCACTCGTATCAGAAGGAGCTGGGGATATTTGACCGGTCGGAGACAGAGGGAGTTAATCTGAGAGGGTACGTGAACACCATCAAACCGCAGCGGCGGCTGAGTTGTGTGACATTGCGAGTAAAGGACTATTCAAATCAGCTTCCTGATCCCATACTGACCTTCTCTAGGGTAGGGTTCTCTGAAGCTAGTAAGCACCTAGGCTCGTAAGGTCGTCACCGTGACCCAATGTACCTCGTTCTCACCGATTCGGCGGTGATTCCCAAGGAACCGCGTCCCGCAGGTGGAAGCCTGAGTATGGGGAAAGGTTCGCAGGTGAGTCAACTTTCGAATACACTGTCAAGCAGTTACAGACTCATCCCCTCGCAGCGAGGGTTGTTTGAGCGTGGGTCGCAGCTAGGATTGCAAATTTGGGTTTGAGGAGGTAAATTCAAGGGGGTGTTTGGGGTTTGTTTGCACGAGTTTCAGTCTAAAGCTGATACTGGGGTAGATTACCTAAAATTTCCAAAACAGGAACATTGAGCTCGTCACATCGCCTCGTGTCACGTTCCTTGCCCTTTGCACTGACCCCACCAACGCTAAAGGCCACGGCCATCTCCCTTTGGCGGCAGCGCCCCCTCCCTCTTCGTCTTCAAGCCTTCCTACCCCCAAGCGACACCTTCTTTACGACTCTGTGACTTGTCTCAACGATCTTCGACTCCGGAGCAATCACCCCACCGCTTTTGATCGACGATGTGGTTAGTCAGTCACTTCATCAACCCGAGACCAGATCCTTATCCTTAATGTTAGGTGTGATAACTGTTTACTTGTTTTGCCATTGGTTAGTCGTTTGCACTGAAAACTTGTCGGTATCGATCCGTAACGGTACCCACGTAGCGGGGAGGTGCGATAGCATGGGCTGTCGTCTTGGCTGTGAGTCGTAATCTTCTCGGCTGAATGGCATGGTTATTGAATTTATTCGCTTCGTCGCTTAGCTGTATAGCATTGGCGGAGGTGTTTTCCTGCTTATGCTTGGTCAATATTTCTTTTTCACTTTTCCTGAGTGGTGAGTGATGTCATGCTCATCTACCGAGCTCCTCGAACCCATTTCCGAGTATAGGCAAATCTATGGTGGAATTGGAATCGGTGTCGGTGCCCTCGCCGTGATCACTGCCTTCGCTCTATCGAACGTAAGCTTCGAGACTCTGTGGATTCGGGCATTGGATGTCGCGAGTCCAGACGTTACTGCGGAACTCTGCTGATCCACCCTCCTTTAGCGATCGTACATCTGGATCCGTGTGGCCAAGTTCCTTTGGCCATTCGTAATTGTCATTTGTGCCGTTCGAGCCATCTTGATGATTGTCCAGCTCCAACGCGGGTGAGTACAACATCATAAGTTCACACCATTGGTGCAGCGCCACTTCATAGTGGTGTCGAAGCCTCGGACTTCATCTATCACTGTATGTCCCCAAGTCTAACTTTCCTACTACAGGAAAGACAAGATTGCCTGGCAATGCAGCCACGGTGGCCAGCTCTGGACCGAGTCAGTCGATTCAGGCTATGAAACATCGGCCCAGCTTCCTGGCGGGTTTTGTGCAACCGGATTTTCCAGTTTGAACGCCGCGTTCATAGTGTCACTACTTGTCGACCTCGTCTTCCAGGTGTGTGCTGTCACAATCTTTCCTCCAAATCGTTTCAGCCTATCCCTCGAGCTTCTCGAGCTTTCATTACTTCTCCCTCTACTCACTCAATCTATTCCCTTTCCGCCTACTGAGGCCGTTTCTTACTACTTTTATTACGTATCTTCGCCTAACGGAGCAGCCACTAATCGTTGGTTTTACAGCTGTACATGTACTTCCTTACATGGCGATTCTCCAAGCGTCTGGAGCACTATTCAACCATGAAGGGACCATTTTACGGTGGTATGTCCCGTCTATACCGATGCCCGTTGATTTCACCAACTGAACCTGACGCCCACAGGGTATTACAATGCCTAAAGCCAAGGACCAAGGCCATTGAGCACGGACTACCGCTGATTCAAGAAGACTCGGTGAATCCCTTTGTGCCGTTTACCCTTTCATTGTTTTCCCTTTCCTACACTTTCTCCTACGGACTCTATTTTTCTCCATTACATCTCTCTCACGACTTTGGTCTCTCATGACCTGTTACGACACCCTAATGACGCGTCGGTTCGCAGCCGCTTCGTTATCATGACCTACTTACGCCACTATTGACTTATTTTGTTATGAATTATCTATGGGCCCTTGCCAAATGAGAACGCGCTTCTCTCTACTCGGTCGGTGGAGGAAGTGGGGGAAGGGGAAATGATTGACACGGTAAGATGAACTGTTTCATGATATTAGAAGGTGTTGGCCGTCGAAAAGCGGCATGGGCCATATGACAGGGAAATTCGAAAGAGTCAAAGGATGCTGCGCCTGTTGATCGAGCGTTCATTTGTGGTAGGAACAGGAAAGGGCCAGGATTGCGGATTGGGGGGAAATGAAAGGAACGTTGCAAGAGCTGTGATCTGTTCGCGTTGAGTTTCATGCGGTTCAGTGAAAAAAGTGAAGGAGGACTTGGGATTATGGGACGAAAAGGGCTTGATGGGATTTCCAGTCGCAATCCTCGGATCTTGGTGATGAGATACCGATACCGGCGAGCGGAACGAGGGATTTTGAGTGTCGCATTTGGGCCATGGGCAAAGGAATCATTTGGCCTCTCGGGCAGATGGGAATCCCAGCAAACTCCGCGAACCCTACACGAGGCTTGCCTTTCTGGGATTGTCCTCCACAAACATTTCCCACCCACTATATAGTCCATCGCCCACTCAGCTTTCTTTATCCCCTTATCCCTCCTCCTCCTCCTCGTACCACATCCTCCCTCTCCTCCTCCTCCGCTTCCCCTCCTCGCAGTCCTCGCCGACGGCCAGCTTGCGTCGGTCGTGATCTTTGCAAGGCCACCGCTTGTCTTTGTTCCCTTTCGTAAGTTGTTTCCATAACGTTTTCATTATTTATTGTACTCACCGTTTACAGGCAGTTTATTCTTCTTCAAGCTCATTTATTCGAGCCTTTTTTCTGATCCCTTTCACTTCGTACACCCCCTTCACCTCTCGCTACCATGACTTCGATGGATTTCTCGACGGAACCTTCAAAGACCGCCTCTTTCATGGAGCCGATGGACTCCACGTTCTCGTATATGGACTCCGGGCTTGACTTCATTCAGTACCCTCAGTCCCCCGCTTTTGGTGTCTCAATGGCTCGTAAGTCTGCGATTTTATTTCCCGTTACTTTTCGAGCTCACCTTTGTTCAGTCCCAGGCACTTCCAGCTCGCCATCGATCGGCTTCAATTCCTTGAACCTCACCAACGGCCTCGAATACACCTACTCGTCCCCATCCGCCTACACCGCGACTGCCGCGTCCCCCGCTCGTCCCTACACACCGCCTGACGGAGCCAGCATCTCCCCACCATCGCTTACGTACAACTTGAGCGCCGGTGAGCTCTCGAGCGATGGTATGGCATCAGGAAGACGTAGCCGTGGCAGCGGTACCCAATCACCATCTAACGCTAACTTCCCCTCATCTGTTCCCCGCTCGCATCGCTTCAACCCGATGGCAAGCAATGCTCGCGCAGCGACTCGCCCGGTGCATCGCCGAAAGAACAGCAGGGCTAATGATGATAGTGATGATGAGGATGAGGACTTTCAACCGGCTCCCATCGTTGGTGCAAACGCTGACTCGTAAGTAATGATCAACTCTTCTCATGGATTAATATCTAAGCATGGTCTTCTAGACGCCGTGAGACCATCCGTAAGCAGCGTATCGAGTCGGAGCAGAGACGTCGCGATGAGCTTCGCGACGGTTACGCTCGTCTCAAGGACACCTTGCCTCCTTCGAACCAAAAGGCCAGCAAGGTTTCGCTTCTCGACCGCGCCACCAACCATCTGAGGTATCTCGAAACCGTCAAGGACCAGCTGGAGAACCGCCTCAAAGCTGCCGAAACCGAAGTCCACCGTCTACGAAGCGTCAACGAAGCCCTCATGCTCGGTACGGCCACCCAACGTCACAACACCGTCGGCGCAACGACCATGGTTCCGACGGCCTCGTACTAAGCCTCCTCCCATCAGAAAACACCTCGTCAATGTATTTTTGAGTTTGAACCTGCGCAAGACAGGTAATCGCATTGTTTTGATTATTCGGACTATTATTCCACCTCTATATATCGCTACACCGCATCATCCCCAACTCCCCGCCGATGTCTTCTTCATGACCTTCCCCACGGCTTTCCCCTCAGGCAATACCTTCTCCCCTCGACGAATCGTTTACGTGGCCGTGCCACGTCGCCCGATGAGCGGAGACGATAGCGTTCGGCATCTGGATAATTGACAGATCTCTGGGGCCTGGGTCGATACACTTGCATTCGACACGGCACTGACGCAAGACCGAGGACACGAGCTTGAGGTGCTGTATCTCGTCGCTCATCGCGACGAGATCGCACTTCGCCTTCCTCGGCGCTTTCTTGTCCTTAAAACCGTCGTTGTTCTTGCAACGTATCCCCGCCCTTCGACAGTCCGTCCATGCTTGAGGCGACGACCCCTTAATTGTGGTTACGTGCCTCGCATGCGCCGATACACCGGCATTATCCTAGCCCTTCACCAATCGACTCGACTTCTCCGAGTGTCTCAATGAAGGTAATCCCCCGCAGCCATGGCGCGATCCTCGGGTTACGAAAGGATATCCATCATCATCAATTGTTTATTCTCGCCACTGTCTTCATATTATCTCCCTCCCCCTTTATTCCTCCCTCTCGACTTCCCCCCATATTCTTGTTTGGCACTTCGCGTCTGATCACCGCTACCTGTCAACACCTATCGACTCCGATTTCCCTTGCCTCATCCTGATTTTTCCCCCTTCGACAAGCCCGCTACGCTTGGCGCTTCGTAGCTTGGAACATCCCCGCACCTCTCAGGAGGACCAGCGCAGCTACAGGCTCAGTGGGTTCGTCACTTTCGACACGATTGATTGGCGAGATCAAGGTCCATTGTGCGCAACCAAGAGAAGTTCAGCAACGTGCAACTCACCTTCGCCGGCTCTCCCCATCTTCCTCAGGCTCGCACTCCCTGGCCTGCCTTCGACGTGCTCTCGCCCTCTCCAGGCCGTGCGACGCTAGTTCGTCGCCGCTTGGTCAGCGCTGATGACCTCGAAGGGCTCCCAGTGGCCAGCGTACCCTTCCCTGCTTGCCTCAAGATAGCGGTCGCAGAGCCTACGGCAAAGCGTTGTTCGAAGATACTTGATGTATCTACAGAGTGTATGGTTCGCCACTAGTTGGTGCCTCCTCTGTTCTTGCAACATTCACTTTCCTCCGGCGCTGATCCCCAACTCTACGGCCTCTTCTTCGGCATCGGCTCCGTTCAAGTCCCCAATCATATCACGACGAGCTTGACGACGACAATCGCAGGATTGTTGTCTCGCTCATTACGTACAATTGTCTATGACAATCCCCGACGTCTTCACGACTAGCCGCCCTCTTTCATGTCCCCTGCCATCACGAACCTTGCGCTCGACGCAACACTACTTTCTGATGCTAGCTGGTGCTTCCGCTTGTCATCCCTCCCTTGTCCATTATTGTCATTAGTCTGTTCATATTTACTGTTGGAGTGATGTATTGTCGTCTAGCAGTTTTTAGTGATTAGTCCAATGATATCTTTATCCGAGACTTGTGTGTGAATCCTTCGAAGCAAGTGAGGAAGTGACCGAACGATTGCGCAGCACACTCAGTTTGCTCCACATACTTTCGCCTACTTCGTCATATCGTGAGATCAAGATTAATCACTGCCTTACTGGGCGCCGTTGTTGTTTTGATTGTTTCCTTCCTTATTCCCCACTTTTACTTGAGATCATGAGTGACCTTCCTACAGTCCGTAGAAGCCTGAAAATCAAGGCTGGTTCAGCTTCCAGGTAGACCTCCTGTCAATCATGGATGTTGGTGAAATCTTAGTACGACAAATAGGCTGCTCAAAGAACATAATCTTTATCGTCAAGAAACGCAAGCACAGCAACTCAAATTGGACAAATACAAGGCAGACGCCAACGCCGAAGAATGGGATATCAAAAATGCCGTACGAGATTAAAGCCCTGAATTTCTACTAAACAATCCAGTAATTGACTTATCCTAGACGAGAATGTTGGAGGAATCCAACAAGATGATTGTTGACTCGGCCAGCCGTCTGGGCAAGGCTGTGGCGGACCTGAGAGAACTCGTGGTATGTGTTCTGTGGCGTTTTATGCCCAAGCTCTCGCAAGGGGAGGGAGCTAATCTGGCATGCCTCATGTCTAGACATCAGCGAAGACGATCCCCGAATTAGCACAAGACGAAGAACTCCTGAAAGCAGAGGAAACGCTGGCAAATGCTAGTGTATAACTGGAGATGCACCTAAATAAGCTGTCTGCGTAACTTGTATAGACTTTCAACGTGTCAATAACGATATACTGGCCGAGTTTCTCGGTTAAAAGAGCTGTACTCGAGGGAGAGAATGAACGCCTGAAAGTCCGGGATTATTGTTGCGGTCATGCATCCTGGGATCCCTGGGATGCATCGTGGTCGGTTTTTTGTTTGTCCCTGGCGGCCTTGATGCGAGTAAGTGCATCAAGGATCCCTTTCCAAGCATATGTTTCAACTCTCTCTTCTTGTAAACCTCTCGCATTCCTCAGAGATTCATCGGCTGACGGCAACCCCACACCAAGGGAAGGAGGGACAAAATTGGGAGGCGGGGCATTTATAGCTGAGGGGGCTATCCGAGAGTGTCTGACATGAGCCAGAGAGGAACGCAGTGCGACCTGGATGGACTATCGGTGGAAAGATGAGATACAGCTCATGAGTGAGCGATATGGATGACTCACGTCTAGACGTTCGAAGTATTCGCTTACTTCGAGGACAAACTGTTCCGAACGTTCTTCACCTTGTGGTAAATTATCGTTCGGTCCATCCGTCTGGGGCAGGGTCAGCAGCGAGACGCACGATGCTGCTAAAGCCAGCAGCCGAGAGATGTCCTGCCCATCCCAAGTTAACTCATTGCCAGAGCTAGATCCACGTCTTGCATTGAAGCATTCACCTTCTCGACTTCTCCAAGAGCGTATATCTGCCTAGCCGTTCGACTTGTCGTCCATATGGGATCGATGTCATTCGTGCTGGTATCATGCTCGTTCAAGTCCATGATGCCGTTTCGAGCGCCAAAACGAGACAAAAGCATTCCAATACAAAATCCGCAAACCTAACAAGATTCGCCTCGCTCCGCTCCGGCTCCCTTGCACAGATTGTAAATAAAGGGTTCTCGGAAGTGGACATTTACTTCAATAATGTCTTTTCCTCCAATTCTCCTGTAAGGAGGAGGAGCACTTTGCAAAGAGACGGCGAGTTGATGGCGACTCCGATGATCAACACGGGGGGTTCCAGACACAGTCTCAGTTTATGTCCATTGTCTCAGGTATTCAGGACGCAGTGGCAGGTTGCGGCAAGGTCACGACGTCAACAGATACAAAGAAATCGGCGTCGTATGCTTAAGATACGAGTAATCCTACATACAATTCTGACAAGTACAAAGTTTATATACACGCTTCAGCAATCTAATTCCAATCGTCATCATCTGGAAATGACCCGGGGAGCAATTGAGATTGGGATGATTCACTCGAAGTAGACTCTGGTGACTGAGCTTGGACTTGCTGTTGGCGTTGAGAACGCCGTCTAACGGTGGAAGAATCTTGAGCTTCAAGTATTCTCTGCTCCACTACGTCTTCAAGCCGTTTCATCTTGGATAAACCTTTCCACTCGTGTCTCGCCAGACTGCTTCCCTCGCGGCCCCTCATGCCCCCGTCCCAAGCTGCTGACATCAAGACAGGTTCCTGTAAAGGATATTGATCCTTCGGCGAATCATGCGGGAAGACGTGAAGACACTTACATGAGTATGCCAGCTCACATCACGCACGCAAACAGATTCTCGCTTCTTGAAAGTGGCAGGGTTTTCAGGCCCTGATGAATCGATCGCCATAGGTATAGTCGTTGAGCGGTCAAGGACCTCGACTACGGTGCCATCCAAGGACCATATGTGCACTCGTCCATCGGCTGAGCCAGAATATATGTATTGACCGCCCGTCGTTTCCGCTGGACTGAAATGGCACCTGATCAAAGTGCGTAGTACCGAATGGCCGCGATAAGTCATGACACTACAATTCTTCGGATGCGACTCCCGCTTGGGTTTGGGATAATTTGGATAGCTTTCGGTTCCCAAAGTGAGAATTTGGCTAGGAACATTGACCAAAAGGTTGACACATACCGATAGTCAAACCCTGGTGTACTGTAGATATTTCGACCCAAGTCGTCCGCTTCCGAGCCAGATCGCATCATACGAAGGTCCCAGAGTCTGAGAGCTTGATCTTTGCCGTTGGATATGACGTATCGACCATCTCCCTTAGCAGACACATAGGTAATACCCTCCGTATGACCGATGAGCACCCCTGATGGCTTCTGTGAGGAACCCAGAGACCGCCGATCCCTTTTAATGGCCCCATCAGCCTCGTGAATCGCCACGTAGAGGAAGTGCGCACCAGACTTTGAGGTAGGTGTCATCAGATGCACTGACTAGGACATTTCCAGAGGCTGTATCAGCCCAACAGCAACTGTTTACATCATCAGCATGAGCATAAATTTTGACGGTCCTGCGATCAGCCAGAAGGTCGTATACTAAGAAGCGGTAAGCGATTTGGAACCAATTACATGGAAAACTGACCGAAAATGTGATTACTGCCTCCCGCAATAACTTCATTCCCATCAGCAGAGAATCTACAGCTCCATACGGCGAAGTGCTCCCCGCCACCCCCCAGAAAATATCCTCGTCGCCCGGGCCTCTGAGGGCGATCTGCGAAAGAGATAGGTACTTGATGGGTAGAGTCGTCATGAATAGTCGTCATATACACGGTGGGGGACTAGTCATGCATGCGTCTGAGTTGAAATCATCCGAAGAGGTGAATTTGACACATGACGAACCATTGAGGCATATATCATCCTTTTGAGAAGAGTTTAAGATGCGCTACTGCATGTATGTGAACTATATTTACCGTTCGTTATCGGGAGAGAGGTTAGCATCCGTGATGGTCCAACCATCAGCGGCGCCTTGGATGCTCTTCTTGACGGGCAGGGAGGTTCTCAATCCTGGATCAACATGACGGCGACCAACAGGCTCCGGTGGGGAAGTCATATCAAAAACATGAAGTTTGAAGTCTTGACAAATTTATCATTGAGTTGATGAGCCAGTCTTCAAACGGATCTAATGGTACCTTGTGCACAAGTGTAGAAAAAGGAAGAATCTATCCGCGTGTGGTCAGTTCATACATATTTGTGATGTCAGATTGAACGAACCTGCGGAAAACTGTGCCGTGTAGACATTGGCGTCAAAGGAGGCGACGACGCCGCCTACTGAGTTTGGTACTAGATCCTGAAAACAGGTTCAAATGTGGTCATAAGAAGGACATCTGAGTTACGGCATACCCTAGCGAAGGTCTCCCTGTAGTATAACGGCTTGTTGGTAAGGGTGCGGTTCAATATTTGCTTTGAGATGTTCTTATTGACGCTATGGTTGTAGATCGCATGGCTGCGACGGGACTGAGTCTTACTGGCGATAGGGCCGAAGTCACCACCCATCAGCAATTCCACGCCAGTGGGTTGGGGTTGCTTGTGAGGTGGGTGCCAAATTGGGCCGAACCCACGGCGAGTATAGTATGAATCTTCGTCTTCATAATCCTCGTCTTCCTCATCGTCATCCCCGTATTGAAGTGAGACAGCGCCGCTCGATATGAGTCTCTGAATATCGGACATAGAGATACCAGACGTGTTGACTGAGCCAGTACGCCTCGAGTCTTGTCCCTGCAATTGGAAGAGGGCTGATAAGCGTTCATCGTGAATACTAACCCAAGAATAGGCACTATGAAAGACCTACCTCTCAATAAACCTGAAACCTCGTTGTCCGGAGCAGGCTCACTGGCATCGTTATCATTAGAGGTATTCATCCAGTCGTTCAGATCCATGTCTGCGTAGGAGGCAGAGACGGAGTGTGGAACAAGAGAAGCAGGCGTTGGTCATAACTTGAGATGACACAAGCAGCGCGGCACGACCGGCAATGGGTGGGAGAATCGGGCAGCCCCTATTTTTGAAAAGGGCGTTCGGGCGTCTCTTCAAACGTCGCAAACATCTTGACTACTTTCATCCTCGGCCTCGTTACTTTCTCTTTTCTTCTGTTCTGTGGCGATGATTATGCCGGAAGGGCCTCTTCGATTCACGGCTGATGATGTCAATCTCCTTATACATGCTTATCTCCAGGACTCAGGTATTTGTTGCTGCAACGTGTGCTTGACCACTTAAACAAACTCACTTCCGCAGGTTTTGGCCACTCCGCGTTCGTCATCCGGATGGAAGCAAAACTCGACGAGTCACCTTCATTCCACAAGCACATACCCAGAGGGGAACTTATAGACCTCCTCGGGAAAGCACTACTCTTCGTCGAGGTGGAATCCCATTGGAAGCCTGATTCCGATAAAAATTGCAAGACTCCGTTTTCATTGCTTGAACCCCATGTCTGTTCGCTGGAACCGAATCCGAAGACTATTATCCCCATGACTCGCGCTCCCCCTGCTCCTCCATCACGGCAGAATGGCGTTGTCAATGTCAATGATATACTGGATGCGAACGCGAAGCGGAAGGCCGATACACCCTCAGGAGATGAGGTACGGGCAGAGAAACGGGTTAGGACAGAGGAAAAGCTCGAGTGTATGTGCCACGGAATCCATAGCAGTTACCCTTTACTGATTGAGATCAGCTAATAAATCCAAGGCTGCCACTCCGTCCTCGGAATTGAGCAAGCCGACTACCCTCCCATCCTCTCCTTCAACACACGCAGACGCAGTCAAGCTTCTCAAGGGTCACCTAAATGAGGTACGTCTGTCCTCGCCGGATGTTTGGATCCTTTAAGACCCTGCTCTAGGTGTTTGTGTGTGCATGGAATCCTGCTAAGCCAAATATCCTCGCCACTGGGTAAGTCCTCATTTCCCGGTCGAACCGTTTCTCGACAGTGTTCCTATAAATTGTGTATAGATCCAAAGATGCCATAGTAAACATATGGGATCTATCTTTACCCGGAGACAGCCCATTGACGGCCACAATCCCTCTCACTACCACGACGCAGGCTGATCTTACTGCTCTCCATTGGAATCCAGATGGTGATCTCCTTGCTATTGGATCGTATGACGCTGTGCTTCGGGTGTGTACCGCTAGTGGCCAAATGTATTTGTCGCATGAGCAACATAAGGTGAGAAGTCCTTCTGTCTCGCAGATCCAAACAACGCTCTGATAGTTTCACGCCGAGAGAAGGGTCCAATATTTCAAGCACGATTCTCCCAGTCAGGGAAATGGCTACTGACTGCGAGCTTGGACGGCACTGCATGTATATGGGATGTAAAACAGAAGTCGGTCTATATGACCTACAATGCTCACTCTGGTTTGTAATTATACTCCGTATTCAGCAACGCACTCAATCCCTTTCAGACTGCTGCTTGGATATCGACTGGATAGATGATGAAACCTTTGCAAGCTGTGGCGCCGATAAGATGGTCTACATAATGAAAGTTGGCGAGCCCGAACCGCTTCGGAAACTATCGTAAGGCCCTCCATCTTCCCCGTCTTGTCTTGAGCTCAACCTTCTGTAAAGTGGACACCGACATGAAATAAATCAAGTTAAATGCAATCCCGATCGAACACTCTTAGCATCGTGCTCTGATGATGGCACTGCACGAATATGGCCGATACCTCTACCAGAAATGACTGAGCATATCACAGGCGTTCCTAAGCCTGAGGTTAATCTCGTTCTCCGGGGACATAAACACACGGTTAGCGGTGTAGATTGGTGCCCCAAGAAGATTCATTCGAAAGATATACTAGCAACGTGTGTATCATATATTTCCGCTACCATTGTTCTGACTTTTTCCCAGCATCTCTTTTGATAATACTGCGCGATTCTGGGATATTTCGACCGGGCAATGTGTACACGTCTTCTCTGACCACAAGCGCTCGGTGTACGCTCTCGCCTTCAGTCCTGACGGACGGTGGTTCGCCACCGGCGGCGGTGATGGACAACTATTGGTATATGACTCGGAGGTTTGTTGCTCTTCGAAACTTTGTCGGACCTTTCTTACTGACCTCTGGTTTAGACAAAACAGAAGGTGTTCACCTGGGTCGCCGACCTAGCGAAGCCAGGCGTCTTCGAAATACATTGGCAGCAAACAAAGGAACACGATCGGGTGGCATTGGCATTGGAGTGTCGCGATGTCGGAATTGTGGATGTCATACGCATACCTGAAATGAACCTCTCATAGGACTGCGTTGGTTGACACAGAACTCTCATCTATCATCTATCATTATTAGTGCTCTCATGTATCTTACTTTCCACGGAAACACCATGTACCCCTAAGTCCCTAATCATCCCTGTTTCTCTCCTGGATATCTCCTATCTGGGAGTCACACCCCTGTCTATTTTCGGCATCGCTGCCAACGCATGACGTCAACCACTTCTCGTTCTTTCCGGAACCGCCGCACGGACCTTTATAATCACTCAAACCTTTTCCCGTCCCAGTTTTTACAAACAGCGCCATGTCGTCGACGAACATCTTCCTGAGGCCTTTCGGTCGCCTTGCTTCGAGGACACACTCATTGACTATAAACCAATCTCGGACTACTCTGAGCAGGGCTTTCAGTAGTGGACGGATATCCTCTGGATCTTTGCTCAAACGACCTTTACCACCCACAATAAATGCATTTTTCGCACAATCAGCTCGAGGATTCATGACCGACCAAACGACGATCATCAGACCAACGCAAGCGGAGACTTGGAAGCGGTTTGGCATCACGGCTGTAAGTACTTCAAGCAAACATGACGCGTTGAGGGCTCAATTGTCACTTAGGCCGGTGTTGCGGGGGCAGTCGTGTTGACCAATCTATTTCTGAACCGAGAAACGAACGACGGACTTTCGGAGGGGGAGAAATCCTATCTCCATGAAACATTCCAATACACGGGTGGTGGCCTCGTTCTTACCGCGCTCGCCGCCCGAACAATGTTCAAGAATGGTTTCGCTTTCA
Source organism: Pleurotus salmoneostramineus (assembly GCA_002583695.1). Lineage (NCBI taxonomy): Eukaryota > Fungi > Basidiomycota > Agaricomycetes > Agaricales > Pleurotaceae > Pleurotus > Pleurotus salmoneostramineus. Next base: position 140,800 of record BEWF01000095.1, read on the forward strand.
GAGTCATGTCGGCAAATCCATGTGTGTGTTCATCTGCTCTCCTTTAGCTTAGACTGACTTTGTTGGAAGGGGTTGTACTCGGCGTCAGCCTGGTTGGAAGCATTGGTTCAATGATGGGAGTTTATTACACCCCTCCGGAGAAATCTGTGCAGAAGCATGCGTTCTGGCTCGTATGTGTCTCCAAAATCTACTTTTTGTGCGATAAAACTGATATTTTTACCCAAGGCCTTCAATGCGTGCCAAGCAGCGACTCTTAGCCCACTTTTCTTCTTCAGTCCCGCTATCCTCTCTCGTGCCGCACTCTACACATGTGGTGTTGTTGGTTCGTTGTCATATGTCGGCGCGACAGCAAGGTTTGCCGTTTTGTTTTCTTCTCCCACTTTACGACGGCTCACCAATCCTCACAGGAATGATAAATACCTCTATATGGGTGGCCCTCTGCTCGCTGGTGTGACTGTGGTCGCCCTCAGCTCGCTCGCTCCGATGGCTCTACCACTCGGTATGCGCGGACTGGCTATAACCGAAGCCATCTCGCTGTATGGTGGATTGGCTGTCTTTGGCGGATTTGTTCTCTACGAGTGAGTTACGACGTCTTCTGCAACATATGTGACACTTATTTACTGAGCACAGCACACAAAAAATACTTCAACACGCCCGAATGGCAGAACGAGGCGTCCTTCCCCGTGATCCTGTCAAAGAATCGATCAGCCTTGAGCTGGATATGATCAATATATTGTAAGAACTCCCTGCCTTACGCATCTGCTAGATCTGACGAATCCTCTTTTCAAGCATCCGCCTCGTACAAATATTGTCAATGCAGCAAAGTCGCCGAAAGTGAAGTGAGTAGTGTATATCAGCTGTTTTAATTTTGGACGTCTATTTCAAACCTTCATAGTAATATGTAACCGTGTATTTATACGAACCAACCACTGCTTTGTTTCCATGCACTCTGATCATCCGCGCCTGTGCAATTGCCCCCTCTTCAGTGCATTGACGATCCGTATGGGCCGAAAATCCTTTTTATCGCCGTCCATTGCCCTTGCAAGTCTTGCATTACATTGCGCCACCAGTTGCAACTTTCTCAGCGGCTGCAGTTATTCAAATCGCCCCTTGATAAACAAAAGGAAGCTCGCCTCGACGCACAAAAGTATCCGTTGACTTGCATCCTTCACCCCAGAGTACCGTTGACCTCGGGAGGCTGACCGCAGATCCAATACAATATTCGGCGTTCATCTTGAAATCGGGCGCCCCGGAGGCATCTAATCGATTGCACATGTCAGTCGATGGCATATAATAATGGGTCTACTCTGAAGAAGGTCGATGGTAAATTTCCATGGATCCCAACGGCCCCGATGCAACAGTAGCTGTTGCTACTATAGGTGAGGTGCCCAATCACCCCCCTATCACGTCGATCTTTAACCATGGTGTAGAACGTCTTGAACCTAGTGCAACTGAGGCTCTCGGAAAGGCGGAGGAAGCTATCAATGCTGTTGCTGGTGCGCAATACGATTTTAGGCGAAGTGCGTCAGCTAATGCGCCATGTAGCACGCAAAAGTAGCGGGAAAGATGGAAAAGCTGCTGCCAAGAAAATCATTTCTGGTGCTCGCCAGGTGATGCCCATCCTAGAAGTTGTCTCAGAAGTCCATCCGTTTGCACGAGTAATTAACACTCCCTTCTACGCTTTGTCCTGGCTAATATCGTATTCGCGCACAGATGGCCATTGGCACTTTCTCGGTAGAACGTATTTATTCACTGCCCGTAGCTGCGTTCCTGAAATCCAATTTTGACAGGCTCTAATCGAGATGGAAGCCAATCGACAGAGCAATAATCTCCAGATTGCAGTTGTCTATCATTCCATGGTATGATTCAATCCCGTCTTTCGATGCTTCATGCGAACGAAATGATTTCAGACACTCATGATGCATACCCTCCGATTCCTTGGCAGTTTGATCGACCAATCTGACGAGCTATCCGATGACCTACAGCAAACTTTGCAGGATGCAATCGCCACGATGGAAGAATTTGGTATGTTGTTTCGTTGGGTCGAGTTCGAACTATCAGTTGATGTTTATTGATTAGGAAACCTGGTCAAGTAAGATCGCAAGAATTCATTCGTACAGCTGCTAACGCCTTTAACTCTCCAGTTCTTATTATCGATATTCCGTGAAGCAAGCTATCTGTGAGCCCGAACCCTGTTGCCTTCAGTGAAGTACAGCCTCATCCTTGTTCCTCTAGTCCGTGTGCTCCGCTCCAAGGAATACCAGGAGCAATTACAAGAGATCAATGACACGTTCATGAGACACAGAGAAGAAATACGGAATGTTCTCGAGGCTCGAACGATGATTGCGACTTACGACACGCACACCAACCTTCAATATGTCAGCTCCAACATTGAGAAGGTCATTTCGATGCTCGGCGCCATCAACGCGAAAGAACACAAGGCCGAGGAGTTCAGTCGCACCCATGGAGGCCCGGAAGCGATTATTCATGTGAGCTACCTCGAGTGACTTGCGTTGTGTGGTTTCTGACCCCAGGAAAAGGACGATGCCCTTCTCTCCAAGGTCGCTGAAATCTTAGGTGAAAAACTCCCGCCTCAGATTAGATCCGCCCTGCGCAAAGACCTCCAAGAACTCCTTGAAAATGACCTGTACGTTCCCTTCAGTTTATGAGTGGTTCTGGATGTCTAGTAATTATTTGTGTGTTTGGGCAGTACGCAATTCAAATATGCTCTCCAGGCTACACGGGAACAAATTGATGAGAGCGTAGCTCGTTCTGAAGTGGCCATCATTCGTCATGTATGTCCATCGAATACCTGGTCGGTCATCGATCGTCTCCGAATTGACGTTTTCCTAGTTAGATTCCGGTCCCCACGAGCTCATCCAAGATCCCGATGTTAGGGCAATTTGGCAAGGTTCGCAATACCATCTTCATCTGCTCACACCGAATTGCATAACAATCTGTTCTAGAAATGGTACGTCAGCGCCTTAAGGATGTGGGTGTTTCTAGTAAATGAGTGGCGTCGATTCTTAGAAATGGAGAACAAGCGTGAAAGTTAGACCTTTCGTCGACTGTACGGAGTTTGCTATCTTGATCACAAACGCAAATTGACCCTCCGTAGCCCTTCACGAATACTTCCAACGACAGTTTGCTCTGAAGAAGCTGGAGGAAGGCGAAGCCCCGCATGATAGTTGGACCCTCAAGTACCTTTCCAAGGTTATGTGTATGTTGTTCATAACGTCCTACAGTCTAGATTCAAGCCCGATAAACTCAATTACTTATAGATCACCCGGCTATTGGAAACGCTATTGACGAAGATGGAAGCGGTTTTGTCTCCGTCCATGAGCTGAATCATTTCCTAGAGAATCGTCCCGTAAAAGAATGGACTGTACCGGAAACTCTCGTTTTGTAAGTTGAAATTTACCCAAGTGTTGGTGTCTTTGTCTGATCAGCGGTGTTAGTTGGTCCGTGGTTTGGCCAAAGTCCAACAGAATGTAGGTGACGCCTATGCCCTTCGCCATTCATAGATGTTTCTAAGCGATGCGTGTTGGACAGTTACTACGAAGATATTATGTATGATTTGGGAAGGATCAAGGCCACGATTCACCACATGAAGCCCCTTCCTGAAGCGTACGAAGAGTATCTGAAGGTTCTCGACTTGTTGGACCCCGTTGTTGACTCTCTGGGTGACGGTGACGATGGGGAGGAAAGCGAAGGCTTACAACGCCTGTTAAAATCCTACGTGGACATAACAGATGCGAAGATACAAGATTTCCTGAAGGACACACAATACCGTATCTCAGATAAAGCGACTCTGGATTTCATCATCGGAAAGTCTCAGCGCATCGAACTGGTACGTCGCCTTGTTGACCGAAGTGGTTACTTCGACGTTTGCTGACAGACAACCTCATTGATACGCAGGTCGTAGCGCCGCTCGTATGGCTTGTGCTTAACCATCACGTCGGGATCCTCGAGGAACATGGAAGTGAAATCGATCCAGAGGTCATAGGCTTCATGTGCGAAACCTGCATAAGCATATTCTCCTCTTTCCTCGACCGGTACGCGGACTTGCAGCGTGGCTGGAAACAGCAGAAGGTGAACGTAGCGCTGTATATGGATAGTTTTGCGAGCAGCGTTTTTTCTGCCATGGCTGCGGTTCGCTTTCCGACCCCATTTAAAAGCATACATTCCACTGATACCGAGCTACAGGCTGAGAAAGAAGGATTTTTTGAGGAATTGGCGGACGATGTTGATGAGTATAACGACTACGATGGCCAAGATGATGATGAAGAGGCGACGGATGATTCGCAGGACAAGGTTGGTCGCTCTCTCCCTTATCTTGGATCAGAATGCTTGACCTAAGTCGAACTAGACCGACAAACTGCTCCAACTGGTGACTGCGTTGACGAAGAAGATCTCAACCATGGAAACGAGACTTGCGAACATGGAAAAATTGCTGGAAGGTCAACAAGGCTCCAATAAGTCGCGCTCTGGTCCAAGCAATGGGAGGCCATCACAAAGCAGGCGAGGATACGACAATGACGAAGAGGAAGGTGACGACAATGAGAGAGACGAAGAGGATGACGAAGAGGATGTTGGTCGTAATTACGACGATGAAGATGAGGACGATAGGTACTGATCACTTTGGCAAACTATGATTGTTTAGTCTTTTTTTCTTGCATGGGATAGGGTTTTTTGCTAAAAACGATGGCGTCACGAATTCTATTGTGATTTATCAGAGGCCACTTTCATGAGCATAACTGCGTCTCGCCCAAGCAACGTGGAGTGGTAATGATCCAATCTGTCTGACTGTCGGACAAGGGTGGTTAGCTGCAGGGGAGGGAAGACAATGGGGCAGGGGCTGACGTTTTCCAATTCGACGTCGTATCCAACGCCTTGAGAACCCACGAAGACCGGGGCCACTGTCACGATGATGGCGTCCACCAACGCCTGTTCTGTCCCAGCGAGGCCACCAAAGAATGACTTGATGACGGAAGCACCTCCTTCAACCATCAACGACTTGACACCTTGTTCTGAGAGTGTAGAGAGCATGGCTCTAAGATCGATCACCCGAGGGTGTTGTGAACTAGTAGGCACCGGAATGACTCGAACGCCAGCATCCTCGAGAGTTTGCTTCCTCTTCAAGGCGTCACCATCAAGGTCTGGGCGGCATACAACCCAAGGACACTTCCCAGCGTCGTTCTTGTAGTTGTTAATAAGTTTACAACCAATTGGGAGACGAACGTCGCCATCCAGAATTATGGGTATCGGGAGGTGGTATGGCTGCCCATGACTAGGGTCTCTCGGAGGGAGATGCCGAGCTATTCGACATTGAGATAAGCATCGTCGGTCGTGAGCAGTAAGGACTTGCTATTCAGTTGTGGGTTGTCATTCAACGCCGTGCCTATACCCACCATGATGGCATCGTGCATCGTACGCATCCTGGGACAGAGTACAGTGAGATCTGGGTACAGAGAAGTGAGGCCTACCAGTGAGTCATGATCATACTTTCCTTTCCGCTCAGTATGAGCTGCTTTCCTCCAATGCCAGCAATCTTGGCATCGAGTGACTGGGCAAAGGTCAAAGTGACCCGGGGCCGAGGGGATGTACCCAACTCGGGGAGGGTCTGGTAAAATTCCGTCAGAAACTCAGGAGGACTCGTAGAGCTCAGGATATTGGACTGGGGAGAGCTCGTCATGGTGTCCGTAGGATCAACGGTTAGCGTCAGGTTCAAGGACGAAACTGAGATGTAAGTCGATCGAGACCAAACAACGCGACAAACAAGTCCGTTGATTCATCACGTGCATCGCAGAAATGCATAAACGACGCGAGACGCGCGCCACACTGGACCAAACAACTCTTGCCTCTCAACCACCACCTGCTCTACTCCTCGCCACCTCGCGCGACACAACAGTCTTCCTCAAGCACCTCTTTATCCTCCTCAAGTCAACATGTCTGGACGCGGAAAAGGTGGAAAGGTAATCACATCGCCTTTGGCAGACTTTTTGCGTTTGCTCAATGCTGTCTTTTGTGGTTGTAGGGTCTCGGAAAGGGCGGTGCTAAGCGTCACCGCAAGATTTTGCGTGATAACATCCAAGGTACTGTCCTCGCTGCCTGTTGGGTTTCGGCGGTCTGACTGGGTTGACGGTCCTGCATAGGTATCACCAAGCCTGCCATTCGTCGTCTTGCCCGCCGTGGTGGTGTCAAGCGTATCTCTGGGTTGATCTACGAAGAAACCCGCGGTGTCCTCAAGATTTTCCTCGAGAACGTCATCCGTGACTCTGTCACCTACACTGAGCACGCCAAGCGGTACGTTTCTGAGAGACTTTGCTCCAGCTCATTTACTGACCCGTTCTTCGTCTCTCTTAGCAAAACCGTCACTGCTTTGGACGTCGTCTACGCGCTCAAGCGTTCCGGCCGCACCCTCTACGGTTTCGGTGCTTGATTTGGCTCACGCCTATCTTCTTTTTGTATTCCTACCCTGTGTACTATTGTTTACTACCTTACCTGCCACCGAGACCCAATACCATATGTAACTGGCGAAGCCATCCTTTGCTCCTATGCTTGTGTGTCGGTTTGACTCAGTGAGTATCCACTCATGATATGTTGGATAGTTGTCCTCGGAGAGACGGTGCGATAACGCCTTGATCGGGGTTGCAGATGACAAGATGCACAAGGATTGCAAGTTCCGAGATGCATGTTTTACTTTGCGATGTCGATGACCAATGCATGGGATTGCTGCGACGGTACGATGACGACTCGGACTGGCGGCTGAAAATGATCCACGTGACGTCGGAGAGACAGAATTTCCCCAGATGTGCTCCTTTTAGTCTTGTGTTGTACCCCGCAACGAGTCCCAATATGCCCACTTTCGATCATCTCTTCTCCCTTACTCGCTTCAACTTATAATTCTCTGTCAACCACCATCATGACCGCCACCATCTTCTGGCCATTCCGCTCCTTCATTGCGCCTACCACCCGTGCTGCGCTCCCCGTAGAACCTGCCGTCAGCGATGAAAGCACTACCGTGCAACCATCTTTGCATCATTACTCGACGCCGGGCGTGTCGCCTCCCTCAGCTCGAATAGACCCAGCACACAAACCTCTCGCAAGGCAGCCCATAAGGCTGTGGCATCTATGGAAGTACGGCGCAGTCGCTATGACCAAAGGTTGGTGCTGACGACGATCTGTTTTGATTGTTCTAGTCTCATTCAGTTACCCAGCGACGGAGGTGGCCTTCGATGTCGTCTCCCATGGTATATGGGGGCCTCGCAAGAAGTCGTGGGGCATTGAAATGACGATCATCTCAAGCATCATGCGCGGCGCTGGTCAGCATTCGTCACTCATTGATTTGGTGAGCACCCAAAGGTCCTCTGATGGAAATCTCGGTACTAATTATGGTCAGAGGACCTTGCGCATGCTCATGAGCATTGGCGGTCTAGTTCCTCTCCCCTCGGACGCACTTGTAACACCTGTCACCTTCCGCGTCCGAAAGCGCCGTTTGCGGGGAATTTTGGCGGACATGGATTCCAGGGAAGACGGATCTCGCGAGCTCTCAGGAGAATGGGTTGTCGGACGCCGAACCTGGCTTAGACTGCAATCTGAATGGAAAGCAAGTAACCAGAAAGCCTCGTCCAAAGGAAAGCACAAGACCAAGGAGAGAGTCATCCTCTACATTCACGGCGGTATGATTGATCCACGTATCTGTGTGTGTGTCATACCTTCTAAGTGGGGATCGCCCGAAATAGGTGCATACTATCTCTCCAGCGCTGCTGCGATGAGATTCATATCGATACCCTTATCGAAATACACCGATGCTCGGGTCTTTTGTATGTTGCTTTTCCCCACACGAGACCATATGCATGCCTGACGTCGTTCACGCGTATCTTTTAATAGCCCTGGACTATCGTCTCGCGCCTGAATCACGATTCCCTGGACCTTTACATGATGCTGTCACTGGGTACCTTCGACTAGTGGAGGATCTCCATATTCCGCCGGAGAACATCATTGTCGCAGGCGATAGCGCTGGAGGCGGCCTATCTCTCGCGCTTCTTATGTACCTACGCGACAATGACTATCCATTACCTGCTGGAGCCATATTGATGTCGCCATGGGTCGGTTAGTCACCAATCTTCTCGCCTTGGCTGCGCAAGACTCTTACCTTTCTGTCATAGACCTTACAATGAGCTGTGAATCTTGGGACTCAAACGCTCGCTTCGATGTTATACCTATCCCAATTCCTGGAGATCACCTCAATCCTGTCTCCCTCTACCTTGGAGAGCATATGGAGAGGTTCTTGACCCATCCTTATGCCAGCCCCCTTTTCGGTGACTTCAGGGGGTTACCTCCTCTTCTCATCCAAGCTGGTGATGCCGAGGTCTTGAGGGATGAGATAACCCTCTTGGCGCATAAGGCTACACTTGCGGGTGTCGATGTCCGGCATGAATTGTATCAAGACGGCGTGAGTTTCACCTCTCCATTCTTCGTTTGCTGAGGACTCACCCTTCTATAGGTCCATATATTTCAGTTATACCCATTTCTCGATATCAGTCATCGAGCTTTCATGTCTTGTCGGGAATTCGTTCGAACGACGCTACCTAATATTCAGAGCCGCTCGCCACAAATGTTGAATAATTCGGCCGAGGAAGGTATAGAGAAGGAAATAGAGAACGAGTATGTGACGGTGGTTAGAGGTGATGGTGTTGAGACCGCTTCTGGGATGCAGGAGGCTAAGCATAAGCTGGAGGAAGGCGGCTTAAGTGATAGTGACGACGATGACGACGAACGCGGCATGAAGAGCTATCCAAGCTGGGGACGGAGCCAAACTTGGGACTCCATATCCACGCCATCAAGCGTTGGCGATCTAGACTTGGATTTGGAGGATATGGAAGATTCTGCCATGAACGTCAGTGAAAGTCGGCCTCCAGATGCTTCACCCAACCACCTTGCGCCACCAACACTACGTCGTCGCGCGACAATGCCTGCGTTGACGACACTGAAACGATTATCTTCCGCAATATCCCATATAATGCCCGATCCAATGGCTTCAACGAGTCACGTCGTCGAAAGCACATCCACTCCATCCTCGGCGTCACTGCATCCCCCATCCCTTCAACAATCACACTTATCAGAACCTCATGCCAACCACCACCACCACCACCCCTCGGGTTATACGCGACCACGAAGAAAGTCTTTGTTCACAATGCAATCATCAGCTTCACCTCCTCCTTCCCCATCAATACGCAGATCAAACGCCAGTCATCCTGATATCACGTCTTTGGTCGAGCAGTGGAGTCACTCGGGGCCGGCAAACCGCACGACCATGTTCAAACCTCAGTATTCACGAACATGAATATGCAAAAACGACGTCTCTCTTTATGATGCAGTTTTTTCTTCTTGGAGACTACTTACTTATTCGCACAATTCTCATATCCAGACATCAATTGTAAATCATCGATTGTATCGCTAGGCAAAGGAAGGTGTAATTCGGAAGGTGTAATCTGTAATGAATACTTGAATGACAAGACGATATATGTATGAATCTGGATCAGGAGATCATAAATAAGAATCCGCAGGAAATCATGCAGACGTCCTTGACGCTCTCGGTGATGCTTCTAATCCCTTGGAATATATCTCCAACTCTTCTATTATATTCTGCAAGGCATTCCTCTCCCAGTTCCCGTATAGGAAACCTTCGTATAGCATCGTTGTACCCCACCAGGAGATTGCGACAGTGAGCACGATGAAGATGGGATTGATCCACGAATGGGGTAACCATGCAGTCCCGATGGCGATAGCAACCAAAGCGGCAATACAAAGACCAAAGACCAAAAGCTCCTTTTGCGATCGTTGTGATGAAAGACGCCAGCAGTTGGTCAAACCTTGAATCGTACTGGACACAGCAGGTCGAGAAAGGCAGGGTTCGGGGTCCGGGAATACACCACTTTCCAAGGGCTTGATCTCAAAGGTCGCTTCCAAGCCGAAATGGTCGGAATATGAGAAGTCATATTCGGGAACGATCTCTGTTAGGACAACCTTGCAGTGAGTGCAGTCGAGGAGCATGCGTGGCCCGGATAAGTTGGCGTTGAATGCTTGGGGATGTGGGTGGCGGTAGAGGATGTAGTCGAGGCGTTTCCCGGCGAACTGCAGAGCATGGCCATCAAGAGGCTTGCCAGCGGAGTAGGTATTCAGAGGAGAGTCTGCTGTGATGCCGTATTTCATGATGGCCTCCATGGCGGGGTTTGGTGACTGTGAGGCAGTGGAGTTTCTTGTCGACGGTTCCCTCGAGAGTCGGTTGGGATGCGTGACTGACCAAGCGTCGTTCAAGCCGGCGTAGTCCTTGATGATGGTCATTGGTAGGGTCGTCGGAATACTATTGTAATCACCAGGCTAGGAGAAGAAGGTCAATGGGTGAAATGAAGAAGGGCATGTCGACTTACCGCAATGACATAGCGCCCCAATTCGGCAGCTTGGCGTATCAACTTGGCGATCTCCCATGAGTTAACGTAGCGGTGGGCTTCAGCATCACCACCTTTTGCGAAAAGCTAGACCGTAGGTACTCAGCATGATCCCGATAGACCACAATATAAGGAATACACACATGGGTGTTGAATATTTGAACCTGGTTAAGTAGGGGATGCTGGATGATGACGCTTGCTGCGGCCTTTCCAACGAACCAGTCTCCTGCTGAGACATCAATTGGAGCCCCGTTCAGCGAGTATGGGTGTATGGACGAGGAAATGATGGGAAATCTGGAAAATATGGCTAAACCAGCGCCGAGGGCACCACTTGGAGACATGTCAGCACTATATAAAGACGACCGAGAATCATCATATCACACCTATAAAAGAACTTGGAATGTGGCAAGCTTCCCTGGATACTGTCTCGGACATGCTCGTAGTCGGCGTAAACCCAGATTTCTTGAAGCGTGATTATGTCGTACGGCGAGTTGATGAGGTACTTTGCGATGGCTGCTATCCGTTCAAGTCGGTTTTTCGCAACGTACTTGAGCCCCCTGTACGAAACAAAGTAAGCAATCAAATTCAACCTCAAACTTCAAAGACAAATTTCACCAGCAGTTGAGAGTGAGTATTCTAAGTTGGTTTGAGGGAGCAGCCATGGTCGTCGTCGCGGTGGGTCGTAATGAAGGAGCGTTGCAGAGACGACTGACATGACCTCACAACAAAGTCCCCGAAGGTTCCCACGGTATAATTTCGTAGCCCTGGACACATCGACGCGAGCAAAATTTGAGCAAAATCCTAATCCTTGAAATACACAAACAATACAGATACACCTACGCCAACACGCTACTCAACGATGCGAAATGTCTACAATTGCTTTTACCTGACTGAAAGCTTGACCCGCTGGCCCCTGATTGAGCCATCGACCTGCTAGGTTCATCTGCATCCGGACCTCCCTAGCTTCCTCGTGTTTGCGGTGCTCTATCCCTTCAAACGTCTCGAGGCAGCCATAGATGTTCTCCGCTTGCGCGAGCTCTAAGCAGCCGTAATTATCGGGAGCGACTCCGCCGCTGGTTATCAGTTGTGGTCTACACCCAACGCATTCGTGGCGAAAAGCGTTCGAGAAATCCACGATCCGAGGCCCCCCCAAAGTGGACAAAACGTCTCTGGTTCCGCGTAAGCCTCCATGGTAGACACCAACTTGGTGTAACTTGCAGATTCCGAGGAGGCACTGTCGACTTGAAACTCGGTCAACCTATATCCGTGTCGTTAGACCAAGGTCGACTTACGAAAATTCGATGACATCCGCTGGTGGTGGTACCAAATCCAACTTCTCCAAAATGATGCAGCCGATCACCTCAGAATCTGGTTGCCTCTGGTAGAAGCCGTAGTAATTTGGCACTACATTGCCGCAAAGTGACTTCAACTCTTTCTCGTAAAGCCCGGCCTCCCTCTGCATCCAAACTAGCTCTTCCTGGGAAGTTGCCAATTTGACAACGACTTCTTGCTTGATTGAAGATTCTTCGGTGATGGTAGCATGATAGACGTGGTTGGATGCACGTAGGGGACTACCATGGACCCGAAGACTTCTGTGATTTCCCCTGCTGACGTCGTTGGAGAAGAGACGGTACGTCGTGTTTCCAATCGAAACGTTGAGAGTGCTGTAACTGATCTTGGCGAAAGGCATCTTGAGTGTCGTGTCGGGTGTGGGTCAGAAGTGGGGAGGTGGTTTTGAATCATCCTTTCTGCAGTGCCCATATTTATACATTCAAGCCACTATGGTGGCCACTTTTTTTTCTGCGGACAATGCGCTCCCGGCTCGACCACATTCTTTGAACCATTTTCAATGGCTTTGACCCCAGTGCTTTGACCCCCACCTTTGGGTAGCGTGTTAACTACTGATTCACATACTTCTGTCAAAAATCACCTTTCGCTGAGACGCAGGAAGGTAGCACATAGTTAGTATACCTGACAATGATGTTCCACCCACTTATGGGCCTGGTTCAAATACTTCTTAGTTCGTGCCTCAGAGCCATGTACCAAACAGTCGCACACAGACGCCGGTGTCCTTTGACTCAGAATCGATACTTCAACTTCCCTTCTCCCGCCACCAGCATGTCTGTGCCATCTTCCACCACACTCACGCCAAAAGAGTCGGTTCCTTATCCTTTTCCATCCCACCGCAGGATAACTTGATTGATGTCGCTAAATAGCGTTGAAATAGCCACAAGGGCTGCCGACCACTTTACTCGCATTTATTACGCGACATACGATTCAGACACGCGTGTGGCGGACCTTCCCCAGTTCTATAGGCCGACTTCATCATTGACATGGAATGGGAAACCATATCAAGGCGCTGATGGGCTTAGGTCGCTCATTGTAAACATGCCTCCCACCAAGCACGATCTTAGCTCCTTTGATTGCCACCCCATCCCTGGTTCGTCTCCGTCCGACTGACGCCTTTCAGCCCTTTTTGAACTGCTCTCTGAAGGTACTTCGCCCCCGTCACTACTGGTCACTGTGTCCGGGAATGTCACCCACGGACAAGGACCTTCTGGAAATCCCACAAACACGCCTGCGAAGACGCTCGATGGTCACCCTCGCGTCTTTTCTCAGACATTCATGTTGGTTCCGGATCCCACTGCTCCACCATCCAAGGCAGGAGAAGTCGCCAAATATTATATCGGGGCTGATTCATTGAGATTCGTTGGATAGGCTGCTATCGCGACTGCAAAGACAATGGAAGCTGTATCTCACTCTCTGTACAAATACAATTGGCCGAAAATCGCTACGCTTGATCACGGTTCAATCCTGTGTAACCGTTCAAGAAGCCTTCTGCTATCGCTGCTATACCCCATGCCCCTGGATCCGGGGGCATGTTTGTGCGGTCATGCTTTCCCGATGCAACATAGACCACTCGTCCTAGCTTTGGCTCCATACTCCTGGTACTTTCTGCCCCGCTTCTGGCTGCACCGACTGCCTCCTTTAACGACCGTTTCTCACCTAGAGCCTCGATTAGTGGCCCAAGCGCATCGATCAGCGTCCGATCTCCCCTCCTTGCTGGCGTGTAAGTGGATAAGGTATTGAGAGCTCCGTCCATGGAAGTTGAGAGCCAGTTTGATGGAGGGAGGGAGGGGCTAGATAACCCTTCCGACCATGCGGTAATAAATATTGCGAATACTGATTCACAATGCCTTCAGGATAGATCGGATGGGTAACCGGTCAAAAAGTGCTTACGCGCTCCGATTGTCCCTCCCATTGAGCTTTCAACGGCAACTCCCAGTTGCCCTACCAAGTCCCCTGGACAAACCGACTTGATCGTTGGCTCCATTTCGTGGCAAATTCGGAGCACCGCTACGTTGGAGAGGTTTACACTCTGTTGATCATTGGATCGTGGATGATCTCAACGCATTGCGTACCTTTCGCTCCCTTCGCAAAGGTATCGCCACAGTCTCCGTCTCCCAGGATGGTGTCGAATTCGGTCATATCATCCGCTGAGTCTAGGACCGCCCTGCAAGCACCTCGAAGACCGTTGAGAACGGCATATGGTGACACATCTATAGTCTCCCAATGGATCCTAGTCTCGTTTCCCATGACTCTCTGGGTTGGAGGTACATCATCTGGCCCCGTATCAACGTGTCGTTGGACATTAGTGTGCCCACACTGATGGGTTCGGGGCCATGCCAGAGCTTCGGTTGGCCAATCGCATAGGTCGAGAACCTTGACCTGTATGTTTTTGTCGATCATCTCCCGCTCTATCTTTGATGCATTCAGCATGCTTATAGAAAATCCGGGAGCATTCAAGGAAGTCATGAACGACGATAGGTAGGTGCGAATTGGCTTCAAGCCTTCCGCTCCTAATATATTTACAGTTAACTGTCCATTCCTTTCTATCGATAGGATTGACACACCTAATTGAACAAGCGTTTCGTCCAGAACCGCCCCCATCTCCAGCTGTGATATCCCTCCTAAGTTATTCACGAATAGGACATATTCGTCTTCAGCGGTAACGAATCTACCTCTCTGTGCGTTTTCCTTCCCTCCACGATTGAGGAGTTGAATCATCTCCTTCACCAAAGAAGTTGGGTCGATGATTTTGGCTTTCTTCACGCCTGCTTCGTTATGCAACCCAAGACCTATTTCGCACTCATCGTCCATCAGATGTAAGGACTCCCCCTTTTGTCCAGGTAAATGGCAATGCGCCAATCCAACACCAACGCTCGCTAAATTTTGAATCACCGTCTCGCCCAGCGCTTTGACGGAAGCCAGGTCATTCCCTCCTTCGGCAAAGGCTCCCAATATCTTGCACACGAGAACATTTCCAGCGAGGCCGCGGGGTCCTACCGCGGAATCCGTTCCAAGGAGAGCGACATCGTCAGAGACAACCACATTGCCAATGTTTATGCCCGGGAACTCTTTCTTCGCTTTTTCAATGGCCAACCCGAAATTCAGGCAATCGCCTGTGTAGTTGTTTATGATGACTAAAACGTCTTTCTGATGCGTGCTTGAGGGACGTCCGTTATTCGCAGCGTACCGTATCGCGGACAGAATTTGACTCGCCCCTGGGCTGGCGAAGATGTCTCCTGAGACTGATGCAGCGAGCATCCCGCGCCCCGTGTAGCCTGCATGAGCGGGTTCATGACCTGCACCTCCACCGGCAACTAGTGCGACCTTTGTGTCTGGGTTGGTCTGGTGAACATAGACTACCTTTGTGCGAGAGTCTCTGTGGATATCTCAGTAATGCATAGCGTTCCAATTTATTCACAAGACAGGGAAACAAACAATCCTAGACAGTCATCGAGGGCGGTGATCCCTCGAAGTGACTTCAGAACAAGGTCTTCAGACGACTGGAAAATGTGCTTAGAAGACATAGGGAGTGTTGACAGAGCTAATACAGGTGCAATGATGATACGTTTGTGCGTATCGTGAGATGTGGATAGAATCGAAATCGGTCACAAGCCTCATCCCCTGGGAATGATGTACCCAAAAGTCTCCACAATGCTGTGAGAAGCTTCCACGGGCGAGAACCAGGTATTATGTATACGGTATGTAAATATAAATACATGAGGGAAAGTGGTAAACGTCTCTATCCAAATGTTTGACTCTGCAAGGAATGAGTTAGCGCAGAAGGTGGGTGGACAAGAAAGACAACTTACTGAGCGAGCACTCCGTCTGACTTTGGACAGTCTCCATTCGTCCGCCTTCTCGTACTTGTTGAACAGGGGTTCGATCTTCTCTTGTCGTTTGCGTTTACTGATTTTGTTCGCGTCCGCAACCTTGAAGAACTGGGGAGCGACTTCCACTAGCCATTTGGGCTCCACCGCTGTCACGTTATGACAGTATTCTCTGGTCGTGAGGATGAGTTCGTGGTAAACCAACCACTCGGGGTTTCGGTTAAACAAGGCGGAGGAAGGGTGAATGTACACAGGGGTCCCTTCTACCAGTGTTTTATAGCCTTCTTGAGGGTCTTTCTTGGCTGCGTTGCGGAAGAAGCCAGAACATATGGCTTTCCGCACGCAGTTGTAATCGCGTCCAGCAGATACGACCTCGTGTTTGTACCTGTGCATCTGTGTCAGAAAATGTAGATCAAAACGAAAAGAGGGGCCACACCTATCCATGATACCCAGCAGCTGTTTCCGTACGTCTTGTGCTCTTCGCATACTTCGAGCCTGGATGAAATTTTCATAGCACCAAGGATTTGAGAAATTTGCAGTTTTCCATCCATTGTAGACAGTGAGGAGGGTTAGATGGTCTCCTTCAGGTTGATGGAACTTCGCCTTCTTCGAGTCGGCTTGTCCTTGTTTCTCTTTCGGGCGATAAAAGACGGTTTGGACGGACAACATGGCAACGATTGAAAGAATTTCATCCGAGCATCCCAACTCTACAGAGGCAATCAACATTTTGGCGAGAGGAGGTTCCATGGGGAAGTCAGCCATTTTACGACCCAACCGCGTCAGCAATCCTTCGTCATCCAGCGCAGAAAGCGCGTAGAGGTTCTCCAATGCTGTGAGCATGGTCGGGGCGGGAGGTGGATCCATGAAGTCAAAGCTGAGGAGGTCATTGATACCCATAGCTTTGAGCTGTAGAATCGTGTATGACAAGTTCGTTCGTTGAATATCAGGGATAGCGTTGGGCAGCATTTCATTACGATAAGCAGCTTCGGTATAGAGACGATAGCATTTGCCAGGACCGGTGCGACCGGCACGGCCAGAACGCTGCCGCGCCTGGGCTTGCGAGATAGGCATGACGACCAAGGAGTCCATTCCGAGTTTTGGATCGAAGGCGTTCTGTTTGGAGAAACCAGGGTCGATGACGTAGTAGATATCGGGGATAGTTAAACTAGTTTCCGCGACGTTGGTGGCAATGACGACCTTGCGGGCGCCTGGAGGGGTTGGTTCGAACACACGGGACTGCACTTCAGATGGGAGGGCAGAGTAGATGGGTAGGATGATCAGCTCTGGTACCTTTGGCCCAAGAGCTTTCATACGCTCGTATAATATCTCACAGGAAGTATCGATCTCTTCTTGACCCGTAAGGAAGAGCAAGATACCGCCGGGAGGTTCGGAAAGGTGAATCTGCATCACAGTGATAAGTGACGCATCGAGGTAGTCAGATTCAGGCTCCTTAGTGTAGAGGATTTCGACTGGGAATGTACGACCGGGGATGGTGAAGATGGGACAGCCGTAGAAGTACTTTGAGAACTTCTCAGCATCTAGCGTCGCAGAGGTAACGATGAGCTTGAGGTCGGGTCGACGTTTGACGGCCTCTACAATGAGTGTGATCAGTATATCTCATACCCGACACAAGAAATAACGTACTTTTCATCAAGCCAAAGAGAACGTCGGTAGCAATGGTTCGTTCGTGGGCTTCATCAAGCATGATTACGGAGTACGAGCTACACATTGGATCGATCAAACATTCCCTTTGAAGCATGCCGTCCGTCATGTACTTGATGCGCGTTTCTGGACTTGTGCAATCTTCGAATCGAATTGTGTAGCCCACTTCTTGACCTAGCCGGCAACCAACTTCCTCCGCAACTCGCTTGGCCACGGACATCGCTGCAACACGACGAGGTTGTGTACAACCGATGCGACCTTTCTCAGCATAGCCAGCTTCGGCGAGGTATTGAACCATTTGGGTTGTCTTTCCAGACCCAGTGTCACCGACGACAATGAGGACTTGATGCTAAACAAAGGTCAGTCTACGTACTGTGCATGAAGATACATGACTACGCACATCACTGATAGCTTGGAGAAGTGGGTCTCGTAGTTTGTAGATTGGTAGGCTCTTTCGCTGGTCTTGGATACTGAGGTTTGTGATCTGCCCGAAAGTAGTCGCTTTATTGAATGTCGCTTCCTTCCATTTCGGTACTTCGCCATTGAGTTGGTTTCGTAGATTGCCTTTCATGTCTTGGGCGAAAACTTTATCCCCTTGTTGCGACATGGGATCGAGCCACGGCTGACTGAAGTCACGAGCTTGCGAGTCGGCCATCTCGTTGACCTCTTGTTGACGGAGCTCGCGACGCTCTTTAGCAAAGCCAGTCCCAGCTAAGGCAGCTCGATTTAATGAGCCATCTGGAGCCTTGACGATCTTCACAGGGCTTAGCTCGAGTGTGCGCTTGGTTTGGCCAGCCAAGAATGGTGGTTCGTCCTCTCGTATCTCAACATCTAATTCTTCTTCAATCTCCATATTCGCTGTAGGGTTATTGAGGTCCTCATCCAAGTCAGGATATTCCGACGCGTCGATTATGCCCGAGGATATAAGTTGCTTTATCTCCCATCTCTCCGGCGAAGTCAAGCGCTTGGCCGAACGAACGGGTACGACAACATCGTTCTTCGAGTTTAGAGGCACCGAGTTGGCACCAGATGATGCGCGCGCCACACGTTGCCGTTCTTCCTCCATTTCTGCTTCGGATTTTATTCGAAGATGCGGGGTGAGGTCCCTGCCAGTGGCCTGATCAACATCCTTCATCGACAAACTTATTCGATTGCCCGCTACGCCCATGACCTTGACTTTCACTCGTTGACCCTTACTCAGCAAGTCTGCAGCTGAATTGGCTCGAACCCCAGTCTGTATGTTGGATACATGGACCATGCCTGGGTAAGAGTTTAGATGTCTGGAAAAGAAAGAATAGACGAGGTCCGAACCTTCTGCTCTCCCCTCCACACCTTCCAGTGTAACAAACGCGCCAAACTCTCTCATACCCGAAACCTTTCCATCATATATTTTATAAACCACAGGTGCATGATCTGCTCGCTGGCCTCCATTTCGGCCACGGAACTCGTCGCGGCCATATCCACGACCTCGAGGTGGACTTTGTGAACGTCGTCGGGGAGGTGACAGCGAAGGAGTCCGACGCGCACGTTTGGGGGGTCGACCGTCTTCCTCAGACGGCCGCTTGGTTGGCGGGTTCTTGCCAGAAACCAGATCTCCAATCTCCTTCAAGAACAAGTCGTCCGAAATCGCTGGAGGAACCTCCTGATCCTTCAAAGCGAGTCCGGGAAGCAAGCGTTTCTTCTTCTCATGCTCTGAAAGCTCAGCCTCCTTCGTTGGAATGTCGCCTTTCGACGCAAATTTCTTTTTGTGCTTTGGATGCATGCTTAATATAAGCCGATCTATATTTTCGATGACAGAGTCGGGGAAAGGTGCACCGGCGTCATTGAGGGCCTGCTTGAAGGCGGCAAGATTACTACTTGACTCCTCATGGAGGTTAATTACGAACTCGGCAAGAGTTTTGTCGTGGAGACCAGTATGGTTATCAATCTCCTGCGTGATCTTGGCGACGAGGGACAGGAATTCGAGGTTGTAGAGGTCGGAGGTAGCCATGGCACGCAAGAGTGCGTGGTGGTCGGTGAAGATGTTGCACAATGTAACTCTGTGAGTGAATATGTATAGCGCCCAAGGAGCGCCCATTCATCGTTGACTCAATGACATGCCCCCAAAACAGAAAACCAAGGCCATCGTCAAGTCTGGGAACGCAGGCAACTCGTCTAAATCGAAAGAGAAGACCCCGCAAGATGCTTCAAATCCTCATGCTTCGGAGAGCAAACCTCTCTTCCCACCTGGATCCAAATACCCCGCCAGTCTGCTGATGGAGAGGTGAGGCAGAGCGACGAGGTTGCCCTACTACCATTTACTCATGTCTCAGGTGTCAGAAGAATGGTTGGGACAAACCTATTATCGACACAGTGGGTCCATCATGCTATCGATATTACTTCGCCCCAGTGATTTTGTGTTCTTTCCTCAAGCCTCGAAAAGGCGATGGATATGCGTTCTCCGTCACTCTGAGACGAGTAAACAAAAAATCAGACTCTGGCATGGATACTGTGCGCTTGGAGCCCCACCCACCTTATATTCGCCCTTCTGCGCTTGAGGCCAGACACTGGGGAGCAACATATGCCCTCTATCGAGTTCGTCATTTCGTTCTGGTGTTATTCTCAATCGTTCAGACACATAGGGTCACATGTTTTCCATTAGTTTTGCAATGGTATCCAACTCCAGATTGTTCTCCCCAAGGGCCCGCGTGACTATTGGATTGCACTGGCAGCTGAGCACCGGCTAGCACCACCGCACCAGCATTGGATGTACGAAGCAGACCCTTTCAATGCTCGGAAAGAAGTAAATGAACGGCAAGCGAAGGCTGCTAAAAAGAAAGAAGCAGCAGCTTCTGACTCGCGTGCACCATATGCATCATCGACCCCCAACGAGTTCTCAAATTGCCCTGAGGTCCGTATGTCCGCCAATCTTAGAGCGGTAGTTGAAGAGGGCATCAAAAAGGTTCGGAAAGCATCCTTGGACGTGAAGGATCAACTAATCGACGATTTTTCCAGGCAATAGCCTTATCCGGTGATACTCATGGGAATTCAAATACACTCTCTGAAACTGACCAGGACACGGTACAAGCTCAGTTGCAAACCCTCGGCTTCAATCTACACCAAATTCGAAAGGCCGTCGACTTTTTCTCCGTCCCTTCACCATTGTCCGGAAGTCTCCTTGCCACCCTTTCGCCCTTGCAGGCCTCACTCGAGTACCTCGTCTTGAACTTACCTGAATGTGACCTCCCTCGCCGGTTTCTTCCAGATCAAAATTCTTCAAATCCGTTCATTACTTCTGGGCATTCTGGCACTGACGATTTGAAACAGCGGTGGATAAAAGACAAGGCAATCAAAGAAGCTGGATGGCCGCCTCAAGCCCTCCAGAGTATCCCACCCGACTCTCAAACACTCCAAAGCTTCGAGAACTTGGTAGCAACCCTATGCCAACGACTTATCGGTGCCAATATGGACCTCGTCCAGGACTCCCGGCAGTCACCCCAGCCATACATAATTGGCGACGAAGAGTTAACCGCTCTTGGGGCCTTCTGGGAAACTCCTTCTCACCTCGTCATGCCTCTTTTCAGTGCCCCAATTCATTTACACATCCTGTTATCTCCCGGCCAATTTCCGTCCAAAAACTTTACACCAATGTACCTCACGTCAGACGCTGTGCCGGCATACGTCCGTCTCCATCTATTGTCTCATCTACTGCAAGCGATGCAGACTATGGATCCTGTATCAGAAGACCTTTGCATGTTCGCCATGCGTGCCCTTGAAGATGAATGGGAGCTTTTAGAAGCTAATGGACCTCCGAACATATCAGAAGTCATGAAGAACCTAGTTGACCAACCCCGCATAGCGGACCAAGATCCTGTTGATGTGACCGCGACCCCGACCTCATTACCATCCAGCCGTGGTCATCGCCGTCAACGTGGAAAGGGTGACCCTCGCAGCGACGCCCAAGTCAAGCAAGAGTTTGAGAACCTATGCAAAAATGCCAAGGTACGTTGGCTCTCGCACTTGGAAACCCGTTTCTCAGTTCGTAGTATCGGGAGATCCTTGAAGCTCGCAAGAGACTTCCTGCCTTCCAAGCCAAGCAAACGTTTCTTGATTCCCTTGACCAAAATAGGGTGGTCGTCGTTATCGGAGAAACTGGTGTGCAGGTTCCAATTAACTTGAAGTTGCCATGTCTCTAACTTTTCGACTCGTGTAGGGAGCGGTAAAACGACACAATGTGTGATTGGCATCTGTTTGTTTATATACTTCCGCTCACGAACTTTTTAGTACCTCAATACATCCTGGATTCCCTGATACTCTCCGGATCGGGATCTCAAGCATCTATCATCGTCACTCAACCTCGCAGGATATCAGCCATCTCTGTCTCAGAAAGGGTGCATCACGAGCGCATCCAAGACGGCTCGGTGGGCTTTGCTATACGCGGCGAATCAAAATATGATCCTGCCAAGACCAAGTTACT
Source organism: Pleurotus salmoneostramineus (assembly GCA_002583695.1). Lineage (NCBI taxonomy): Eukaryota > Fungi > Basidiomycota > Agaricomycetes > Agaricales > Pleurotaceae > Pleurotus > Pleurotus salmoneostramineus. The sequence goes on from BEWF01000095.1 coordinate 162,549, forward strand.
TTTGTGTACAACTGGTGTCGTCCTGAGACGGTTGAGTAATGGCGATAAGTTCGACAATGTTACTCATATCGTCGTCGATGAGGTTTTGAGGCTCTTTTGTTTTATACCGACATATCCCTCACTGACACACCTTCAATCTTCATCCTGCCTAGGTTCACGAACGTTCTGTCGACTGTGACTTTTTACTCTTGGAACTCAAAGAGCTTGTCAAGCACCATCCTACGTTGAAGATCATTCTCATGTCAGCTACCGTCAACTACAATATTTTCACAAAATACTTCGACGGAGCGCCGTTGATTACGATCCCTGGCGTTACTCACCCCGTATTAGACATGTCGGTCTCGTGGCGCTAACAGTGGCGATTGCTTTCTGACCATTTTGAGACAGGTATCTTGAAGATATTATTCCAAAAATTGGGTATCGTCTCTCGATGACTGGTCGAGGAAAGGTCGATAAGGGCGGAGATGACGATGGTTTGAATTTCCTTCAAGGTCTCGATGAAGACGATACTCGAGTAGTTAGAACACTCAATCGCAGCAACACCACAGATTTTCAGGTATCTACCGTTTGCTCGCTTTCCACCAAGGCCCTTGCAAATACTTATCCAAACTATACGCAGCTTATAGCGAAGTTGGTCGCTCATATCACATCTTCGGGGAAACCCGCAGCCATCCTTATTTTCCTTCCCGGCATTCAAGAAATTCGACATTGCGTCGACGCCATCCGATCGACGCCATCTAATGTGTCCGATATTTATCCACTCCACTCCAATCTTTCAAGTGAAGAGCAGATGCGCGCGTTTTCCCACTCCAAATCTTGGAAAGTTGTCGTCGCAACGAATATTGCTGAGGTGATCATTAGTGTCCTCTGGCTTTGCGGTGTGCTGATGGTCTATTAGACCTCAGTGACTATCGACGATGTTGTCTATGTTATCGACTCAGGGAAATTCAAGGAGAATGCCTACAACCCTGAACTCGGGTTTACAGCACTGAAAGAAACCTGGATTAGTAAAGCGGCGGCGCGGCAACGCAGAGGGCGTGCTGGGAGAACACAACCCGGTACATGCTTCAAGTTGTATACCCGGTGGAGAGAATCACAGTTCGAGGATTTCCCCGTCCCGGAGATGCTCAGGGTCCCCTTGGAGAATGTTCTACTTACTGTGAAGGCGATGAGACCTCAGGAAGACATACAACTTTACCTAAACCGTGCACTCGATCCTCCCAATACTTTGGCCATTCGTAAGGCCCTCAACATTCTGACGGATCTAGGTGCCCTTGATTCCGGTTCACTAACCTCGCTTGGAAGACATCTAGTAAGTGTTCCCCAGAGATGGGCCGTTCAGTTCGTTGATGCATTCAGTCTATGCTCCCTCTCGACTTGAGGCTGGGTAAAGTTCGTTCGAGCGGCTTTCGCCTCAACCAACGCTCATTCATTCCACACAGTTGCTTATCCTTGGATCCGTTTTTCAATGCGTCGATCCTATACTCAGTGTTACGGCATTACTATCTGCTAAGCCCCTGTTTTTCAGTCCTGTTGACCAGAGAGAGGAAGCGAGTAGGCAAGTAGTCTCCCCTATGTTCGGAGCATGTTCTGATTGCTTTCTAGAGCCAGGTCGAAATTTATCTGCAGTAGTAGCGATCTTCTCACAGATGTCAATGCATACACGGAGGTGATCACTCTCCGTGCTGTGGGAAAAAGCCAAGGCGAGACGAAACAATTCTGCGATCAGGTTGGCTCCAATTTCTAGATCTCTCCATAGCTAATCTCACTACTACTGACAGAATTTCATCTCCCCCACAACCATACGTGAGGTTACCACACTCAGAAATGAATTCATGGCTGCCCTTTCGGACATCGGTTTCGTTCCATTCAAGGCTTCCCCCTCCGAGCCTGCAATTAACACCAACAGCAAGAATCGGAACCTTATCAAAGCTATTATAACAGGTGCTCTCTGGCCTCAAGTTGCTCGAGTACATCTTCCAGTTAGCGCTATCAAATTCGACAAGGTCCAGGCAGGAGCCGTGCAACGTGAAAACACCGCCAAAGAATATCGATTCTATAACCTGCGGGGGGAGAGAGTATTCCTACATCCCTCGAGTATCTTGTTCGATTCATCGATATGGAGCTCGGATTTCGTGGCATACTTCCAACAGCAGATGACAACCAAGCCTTTCATTCGAAATGTCACGGAGGTACAGTAATATCCTCATTTGTTTCGCTGTCGCAACTGAGTTATGAGGCTAGGTTCCCGTATATGGATTGTTGCTCTTTGGCGGCGCGCTCTCAATTAACCACATTCTGGGTGGTCTCTCAATGGCGGCGTCAGAAGGCGACATCAAGTTGAAGGCTTGGCCGCGGATTGGAGTGTTAGTGAATCAACTACGGTACGTACAACCAGTCTTTATCGAAGCGATGGCAGACTGATACGAATTTCTAGGCAGCTCCTCGATACACAACTTGGAAAACGTTTTGAAGCGGGTGGCCTCCTGTATTTTGATAAGGCGAATCCTGTGACAGAGGCAATGCTTACATTATTGGCCAACAATGGTCGAGAGCTGTAACCGTTAGTATCAATGACTAAATCATTTACAAAGCCTCGCTCGGTGGCCGAATGTAGGGACCTTGTCAAGTCTAAAAAATGACTGATCAGGAACCATCTTCGATCAATTTCCGATGAGATCTTTGATCTTGGCGATCGTGAATCGTGTCTTCGGCGCCGAAATGCAAGCTCAGTCTTCCCTAGTCTTCCCCCCTTCTGCCATTTTGTGCCCTACTACTACTAGCTGAAGTAAAAGATGGTCGTAGCCGAAGCAGTGAGATTCAACGGTGAGTGCTTCTCAGCTTTGTTTAAACTCCTCTGTTGTGACACATTGGCTATTATGTTTTCAAATCGAGACAGGTCAACTTGAAGGGCCTATAAGATGAGTCGACTACGAGGATACATAGTAATACTTCAATTCTCATTGGGCATGCGATAGCCCCAAACAAATTAGCCTCAACCCCAGTAACTTGCAAGGGGTAAAGAAAAATAAAAGTGCGGAGGAACGGAACGATCGCGACGATCTATGAGGATGGACCCTCAAGCCCATGCGGTTCTTAGGGTTTCCCTCTAACATAAATTTCATCCCAATTTTTTGCGTAATTATTTGTCTGAGTGCCTGACCGAACAGGATGCAGGGCGTCCGAAATTGTATAAAGAATGCAACAAGGAGGGGATAATTCCCCACAGGCCCGCCTGCCTTTCCCCACCCCCGCCCCCGCTTCCCCACAATGGCCCCCTCCATATCGGAAAAAGCTTCTGCCGACTTCGTTGAGACCAAAATCAACGACCATCCCCAAGCCCAACGGGACTTGGAAGGCAACGCCGACCCGTCCTTTGCGAAACGGACTCTCCGCAAAATCGACCTTCATCTTCTGCCTATCTTAGCCGTCCTTTACTCGATTTCGCTCATTGATCGCGTTAACATATCGTACGTCCTCTCGTTGAATATCATTTAGCGCAACTGAAGCGGCCTCTAGAAATGCCTACGTCGCAGGAATGGGTGTAGACCTTGACCTCCAGGTTGGCTCGCGTTATTCCCTTGCAACACTCATATTCTTCGTCCCGTACGTATGCTCAGAACTCGCGCAGTGTACTTTTTCTGACTTCTCATCAGGTACATCATCTGCGAACTTCCTTCGAATATCCTTATCCGTAAGATTGGTGCCGCACGATGGGTAAGTGTTTCCTCCCTTGCATCTAGCGCGTCTCTGATTCCATCGCCACAGATTGGTACAATCACATTGCTCTGGGGCATTGTGATGCTGGGAATGGGTATGTTGCGCTAAAATTCCTCTCGCGTTATTATCGTACCAACGTTAAATCTAGGTTTTATCAAAAAATGGTGGGAACTCGTCATTTGTCGCATACTCCTCGGTATCCTCGAGGCCGGCTTCTTCCCCGCCTGTACCTACATCATCAGCACATGGTACCTCCGTCGTGAGGTCCAAAAGCGGATGACTGGTTTCTATGTCGTCTCTGTTATGGTCGCTGGCTTCTCATCTGCCATAGCCGGCGCTATCGCGGAAATGGCTGGCCTGCGCGGATTGGGAGGTTGGCAGTGGATATTTGTGGGTTTTTTCTGGCTCGACTTGGCATCTGTGTTTATAAACCTTTACAACAGATTATCTACGGTATCGTTACAATCATAGGCGGAGGCGTCGCGTACTTGCTAGTCCAGGATTTCCCCGACAAGAATACGTTCTTGACCACGGAAGAGACTACCTGGGTCTTGGCTCGCATCGACCACGATCGTGCCGATGCTCAATACGACAACTGGACCGCGGCGAAATTCTGGAAATACATGTTTGACCCTCATGTATGGTCTTTCGCTATCTTGTTCGGAGCTTGCAACACGACGACTTATGTGAGTCTGATGGATTTGGCTGAATCACAATCAAGCTCATCACAAGCCCTTCTTACAGGCATTCGCATATTTCCTGCCCATCATCTTGGTTGGCGGAATGGGTTATTCTACCCTTGAAGCCCAGCTTCTTACGGCTCCTCCCTACGTCTTTGCGGCTATCTTTGCGTTCAGTTTCGCCGTTCTCAGTGATAAGTGGGTCCTTCGCGGACCATTCATGATTTTCCAGTCTATCATCGCCATCATCGGCCTGAGTTTGGTGAGTGCGAAGCTATGATTCCAATCTTCACTCCTTACTCAATCGTGTGTGCCACAGACCGCTTTCCATACCAATAACGGCGTGCGCTATTTCGGTGTTTTCTTCGGAATCGCTGGTGGTTCTGCCAATATTGCTAGCATCCTTGGTTACCTCCAGAACAACATCGCTGGATACACTAAGCGTGCATTCACCACAGCCCTCACTATCGGTGGTGGAGCCATTGGAGGCATTATCGCATCCACTGTGTACCGCTCGCAAGATGCACCCGGATATCGGCCTGGTTGTAAGTGTCCTTCAATTATGTTCTGGAAGTCGCCGACCATTTGCCTCCTTTAGTGTGGGTTACGATTGGTTCGCAGCTCTTGATAATCATTGTCGTCATTATCAATACGGTCTACTATTACGTCAAGAACAAGGCTGTTCGAGAAGGCCGCTCTCCGCCCATCGATGACCGCCCAGGTTTCTTCCATACCTTCTAAACTGAATTTCACGAATCTCATCTGATAACGTCCTTTTTTCCCGAGAGTATAAAGTACATACGTCTCAAATCTATCTTATTTACTCAATGTTGTGTTGCATCATGCTAGTTCAAATGCACGAACGATTGCTTCAGCCCATATATCATAATACCGAGATCGCCTGGATAACCGACTCTGCTCTAAGTGAATGAACTGTCCTGATGCTAGACCAGCCTGCGCAGGTTTATTGCATATCTTCTTCTCGGGAACTCCATTCAACAAACGGCCAACGACGTTGGTGGTTGCAGTCAGCCCACATGAGCTTTGTGAAGGCAAGGAAATATTCCTTCCCGAAAACACTCGGGTCAATTGGAGTTGCAGCCTATTGATGGGCGCATTCATGTTTGTCTCGTACCATTCGAGGGAAGTGGGCGATCTCCCTGGAAGGATGATCAAGACAGGCTCAAAGGAGGATGATAAATCGACATTCCAACTGACCTAAACCAGCGGACATAAAGACGGCATCCTCTGCACACGTACTTGCTGCTTTACCGTGCATCTGGATGAATGCACAAGACTCGGGGCGACAACCGCCGTTTTCATTCTGCCAGCGATGAATAGTCTTGGTAGTATGGAAGAAGGGGTCATCCTATGACGGCATCGCATTGAAATGTGGCTCAACTCTGTCATAATACATGGAGGACGTACCATTTCATGCGTAGGGTCTGTCCTCCAATAAGGGCCATTTCCTGGGCTTGGCGTGATACAGGTGGAGGGTGTCTTGAATGCAGTGCGCATCCTCCCTGTAATCAAAAGGCTTTTAGCTCCTGTTCTCTTGAAGAGCGCAGCAGCTTGTTGAGCTGAACCGGCGTCATAAACGGGATGTGGTGCCGAGAAGTGTAGATCCAACGAAGGTTTGGAAGCGGGGACTACGAATATTCCCCATCCTTTCCGATAGTAACCTGAAGCCGAGTCGTAATGCGACTCCGATAGTATGCAAAATGCTTTCCGAGAGGTCGCGGATGGTTCCTGCTCAACATAGGGCGAAATGGTATAGACTCCGCGAAGGGAGGCTGGGACCTGGATGGACGTGCAGTTCTTGTCGACGTGTAAAAGCGCGTCAATTGTATCCATCCAGTCACGTATTTCTATTGAAGTGGGTTGTGCCAAGTTGTAGCTGGTCTCGTCGTAGAAGTTTTCAGAGACCGAGAAGGATTCGAAGCATGAGACCAGGTCTTCGAGGTTAGACAACGACACATTCTGAAGGCAAGGGATGGGGGACGCGAGAGTTGGAGAGGGAGTTGGATCTACGGGGCCTTGGTTGACGAGTCGTTGGATAAGAATTAGATTCGAGGTCAACGTTGCTACCAACGAAGCCAACAAATACGATAACATGACCGAGAAACAGGCAGGGGTGCAGCGTTTAGGCGCCCATTGATCGACTTAGGATGTAACGAACGTGTTCCTAAAAGCCTCCGCCCATAGATCATAATTCCCAGCGCCCCTCGCGGCAATACTCTGCTCAAGATGGATGAACTCTCCCGAAACGGTGGTAGCATCCGCCTCCTCTAAGCAAACCTCATCCTCCTCAATCCCATTCAACAACCTCCCGAATATGTTCGTGATGGCAACGAGGTTGCAAAGACTTTCAGATGGCAGAGAGAAAGTCCAGGCTGGGATCGTCTGTCGTAGTTGGGCCTGCAGCCTCCGAATGGGAGAAGTGCTCATGTCGGTGTACCAGGCAACGGATGAGGGCGAACTCCCTACAGAAGTAGTATCAGTCACGTACATATCATAGATAAACTTCCTTACCTAGACCAGAGGACATGAATACGGTGTCGCTAGGGCAGGAACTTGCAGCCTTGCCATGCATCTGGATAAATGCACAAGACTCAGATGGGCACCCTCCTTGTTCGTTCTGCCATCTACGAATGACTTTGGCGGCCGCAAAGAAAGGCTCGTTCTATATTCATACTCCCGTCATTTTTGCTTGCTCCAGGAACGAACGTAGGTACTCACATCGTCATGAGCAGGATCAGTTTTGAAGAACAACCCATCTCCAGGACCTGGATGCGTGCAAGCTGAGTTGACTTGGAACGCATTCCGTATCCTCCCCGTCACAAGTAAACTTTTCGCATTCGTCCTGCTAAACAACGCTGCCGACTGCTGTGCCGTGTTCGTATCGAAAATCGGATGAGGTGCGCTGAAATGCAACGTTCGCTCATGTCGATTGGCAGGAACCGCTACTAAGCCCCATCCTTTGACGTAGAACCCCTTCTCCACATCAAACCGCGCTTCCGAAAGGATGCAGAACGATCTAGGAGGGACGTCGGCATTTAATTCGGTGAATAATGAGATTTTATAATGATCGTCGAGAATCGCTGGAAGGATGATCGACGTGCAGTTCCCATCTACATGAAGAAGAGCATCGATCACCTCCAACCAGGCGGTAAGTTGATCGGGCGTGGGCTGAGCGAGATCGTACGACGCCTGATCGTAAAAGTCGAATGAGACGGTGAATTTCTCCAAGCAGGCGACAAGGTCTGTGATTGTGGCTATCGAAGCATTCTGGAAGCATGGAATCGGGCTTGTGGACGAAGAGTCGCCTTGAGAAAACACAAGGGGAAAGACTATCAAGAGGGCGTAGACGAGGATCTGCAACCTGCGTGCGGCTGAGAGGACCATGTCAGGCGTACGGAACAGCGTGCACAGCTGGAGAATTAATATCCAAACAGGAACATAGAAGAGCCTGGGTTGATGAAAAGAGAAGCCAGGAAGACAGATTCAATTCATTTTGTGAGAGCGGGCACACAAGACGAAGGCTGAGCCGAGCCTGTGAACAGTTGGCTCTTCAGAAATAACCACGATATGAAAAGAGATGGGTGCCATGAATTATATTGACTTTGCGATTATACTGTTTACTGGTTTGATCTATTTCATCGTGAAAAAGCGTGATATAATGATACATGTTGGCGGAATTGCGTGTCGTTGATACTGTCGTGACTCATGCCCAATGATAATGATGAAGTGGGAAAAAAGGTGTTCATGTTGTGCTAGAGGGGAGGAATCAGCTTTGAACAAAGGACATGACGATAATAGACACTTACAAATATATAACTATATGATACAAGAGTTGCTGTGGCTGCTTTCATGATTGTAGTGACGAACGCCGCGTCGTAGACCTGGCGCTGGTTGATCGCCCTTTAGGAGATGGGAGACGACCGTGCCCGAGTTCGGATTGAGCGATCGCGTTGCTCTGATGAGCAATAGCTGGGTACGTCTGTGACGTAACACGGTCTAAGCGACGACCCAACTCATCGGCGTTCTCAGTAGCCAAGGGCTCATCATCGAGGGCTGAAGGCATAGCGGCGAAGTACGGATAATCGTATGGTTGTGTTCGAGGGACGGGCGCAGAACGGCGACGATCGGCTTTTCGTGTGAAGCAGATGGAGGTCGCGGAGGGCGGTGCAGGTGTTGGGGTCGTAGGACGAGGTGGGCGTTCAGGTGATGTTGTAATAGTGGATGCAGCAGATGGACTCGTGGATGGGCGAGTCGACTGAGGTCTTCGAGAGAAAAAGGACCGATGTGGAGTGGCTGGTTTCTCATTTGTACTGTCTGCCACAGTTTCCGACGTCGGACTGGATCGGGGGACCACCCAAGATGGAACGAACCCTGTTGTAGGTTTGCGTGTGAGCTTTTCGGCACCGTCTGCAACTAGTGATAGGGTTATCAGTTGGAAATGACCGCGCCATAACATGAAATCAACCATACCTTCTGAGGCAGGGACGGAGATGGATGGTTTACGCGTTTTGCCCATGAAAAGTTTCATACGGGCAAGTCGCGCAGGTGGTGACGTAACAGATGGGCGCGATGAGACGTCGGATTCTACAGATTCATCACAGGTGTCGAGGTTGTTCTGAGCAAAAGCCAAATGTTTTGGAGGCGTTATAGGCATGGTCGACGAAGAAGACAGAGAAGCTTGCGAGCTGACCAGCTCTGATGGCTTCGATTCTGTGTCGTTCAGATTAACCACTTGCTGAGGAGGTTCAGGTGTTTCAGGAACGACACTTGCGTCGACAGTGGCACTTGGCAGCACAGGCGAGGTATTCGACCGTATAGGAAGAGGCTTTCGCCGGCGCGACCGTCGTTGTGCAGCTGCCCCCAACGAAGCTGGAGCTGAGCGCCGTCTATTATGCTTTTCGCGTCTCGAGTGGCGAGTGCGTAGTTCCGGAAGAGGGATCTTCGTGACAGGACATACCCAATCCAACCATATCGCGAAAACACTCTACACAACCCCAACGAGCTCGAGTCACTTTTCTATTCTATTCAACTCGAATGAGGTGGCACTCACCAGAGCGAATCCAACCGAACTCAAAGCCTTGGCGACGATGATTGGGACACGTCCAGGAGTCCGTATATCCAATTCACCTCCTGACATCACAAGGAGTGGCGATCGTTTAGCTTCTCGTGAAATGAAGTCGAAGTAAGTGGCGGAACCGGTGAGCATTATTCGTTTTCAAGCTGGGATGGCTCGGCGAGACCAAACGACGCCCATTAACGTAGGGCTTATAAAGAGACACCGAGTTGGACCGCGGTTGACAAGGGATGGCACGATCCACGAAAAACAAAGGCGAAGGGTCGTTAGGTGTTTTTGTGGGATCGATTTAAGCGGGAAATGGGACGATTGAGGAATATGGCATGTTATAAAAGCGATGGTCAGCGTTGAAACGGAAACAGACTGGCGAGTCTCGACGGCGCTGGCCATGTCGGAATTTAGGCTTGTGGTATTACTCTCGGAAGAATGGCACCACTTGCTAAAGAATTTTCACGTAAGCAACATCCCACCGATCAACTATTTCGCGCCGAATCTTATCTCTCTTTAGATTACACGGATTGGGTACAGTACAATTTCATCTGAGCTAGCTAAGACTAGATCTTTAGACAGACTTGCTCGGGTTGACACCGACGGCTATGATGGGAAAAAGAGGCTGAATAACATAACATGCTCATGGCTTGACAAAGACACTCACTGATGTAGCCGATGACACCTTCTGGCCAATCATCTTGGATGGACTCGATGCTGATAAGTCATCAAGTCAGCATTCCATGTAAATATTACGAAGACGATGTGACATACTCAACAATAGGGGAGTAGCCCGACTTGGTTGCTGTAGCGTAGTTGGGATCTTGGGCGTTCATCATGCGAGCGTGCGTGTTTGCATTGTAAGGGGATTGCATGGTCACGACATCGGTCCAGCGATCGGTGAAGAAGACTTGTCCCACGTGAGCCACGGGAGAGCTCATGGATTCTTGGTGGACAAGAAGGTTGATGTGGTTCGCAGCACCCGACGAGAATCCGGGGAAGATAGTTTGGAACTCGGCAATACCAGAGGAAGAAGTCGCGGTGGCACCACGGAGGAACGAACCGTAGTTTCCTTGGGCATTGGCTACAGAAAGTCTCAGAGTCATGAAAATACTTCAAGTTACGGATTGACAGACCAGACCAGACCTCGACCATGGTGTTAGCCAATGGACGACAAGTCGAAATGTCCATGACACCGACGTCCAGAATCATGGGCACACCACTGATCAGTGCACTATTAGTAATGTTCAGGACAAAAGGAGGTCTCAAACATACGTTTGGCCGTCCGTGACATCAGTGCGGACAGTCTGAAAGAGGGATATGGGGTTAGTAAGACGGATGGGAGACCAAAGAAAGTTGGTTTACGGGGTTAGCCACATAGTTCACTGTTCGGTGATTAAATTAGTTGGTGCTGGATACGATAGGTCGTTTATATTACCTCGAGGGGCATCAGGAGATGCAACACAGGTGACCTATGCCTTATGGTCAGCGGCACGAAGAAGCAAAGAAGCCAGTCACTCCACATTTTGGATGTTGCTGTAGAAGGTGCGCTTGCCAAGATCACGCTTCTCGCGTCTTTCGATGTTGAATCGGCGAAGCTCAGCGGAACAGTCGCGAGCGACAATAGCTGGTTCGGCGGGCGTAGGAACAGCTGGATGGACTGACATTAGACAATCCGCCATCTCAGCAAGAAAGGTGGAAGTAGGGCTCACCGGCGGCCACACCCAAGAAAATTGCGAGAGAGATTATAGAGGTGAAGTGCATTTTGGGTTATGAGGATGAGGGATGGAGACTACCACAAGATAGAAGAGGGCTTCAATGAGTACCGAAAGGGGACTCCAAGGCGAGCCTTTATATACGCAGAGCAGGAAGGCTAAACAGCACGCTTGACCTTGAATTCTTAGCCAGAAGCGAAGCTTTACTTGCCCCACCACAAGTAGCGGTGAAATTGCGGTTTACGACATTGCGAGCCAGACAAATGACCATGCTTCTCCGATTTGCTAGCACATCCAACTTGATATTGGCTTCCCCATGGCGCGAATACGGAGCACGGAATACGCCATCTGGATGTGGGGGGAATAACAGAGCTAACCGCAGTTTATCCTCAACTGCTCCGAACGCCCCTGGAGCACTCGCAAGATGATGGAACGAAAGTACGCGAAGGAGACCACGGCACGGAGTAATGAGTGGTCGTTGGCTGAAAAGCGTGTACGTCGTGTTTCCTTCATAGGAAATCAAATGGTTTGAATTAGGATCAAAAGCGACGAATATATCCTGGCCGTGTAGACAAAATTTCCTTGAGAGGCAAAATGACGCGTGTGACACACGAGTTCTCACCCAAGGGAGAAAGGTGGAAGCGTGATTTAACGGGCCGTCTGAAGCATGAGGAACACAATGAGCCCTTTGTGCTACGAGAAGAAGTCTGAGCTGATCAAGCAAAGGCAAAGTAGGGCCAGAAGGATGCGAGGGCGGTAAAGCGAGAGCAACCCGAGATCTAGCAACCGGCACAGAGTCATTTTTTCTGTATGTCTTCTTCGCTTGGAGTTTGAGCAGGGCTGATGGATTCAGCGATGCCAACGAAAGCGCACACCGAGGATGACGCGGAACAACCTCAGAATCCAGATGAACGGAAGAGAAACATACATGCCGAGTATGCCGATCCAGTGGCGGTGTGTGACACTCACACTGGCGCGCTCGGTCACATCTCACGTGCTACTCAGGGCGGCGAAGTTCCTTCTCTTCCTTCCTTGACTGGCATGTCTGATTCCGAAGATTCTTATGGCGGTTATGATTTCTCAGAGCTCACAGAAGAGGATTTGACCAGAATCGACTTGTCTGTTACTGAGGCAAACTTGAAGAGAAATGAGGCCGCCCCAGACGCCGCGCCCTCCCTTGACGTCGCCATAGAGGGTGCTGTTGAACCCAGCGCAGTGACGCCTCCCACAGTATTTCATCCGTACGACGATAGCCCAATACGCAGATACCGAAAAACAGGTATTCTTTCAGTAACTGACCTTGTGTCGCCTTCGTGGTATGTCCATTTATTCGCTGCGCTGTCGACATACATAACATCCATGGTCAATAGGTGTGAAGTTCAGTTTAACTATGGCTTGCAACAACGACGGCACTTGAGACCCGAAAATCGACCCAAAACTTTCACGACCGACTCAGGTAAAGTTATCACGGTGAAGCAAGAAACCGTCCAGGAGAACTTTCAAATTACCAGCAAGGGGAAGGTGCACCGTCCAACTTGCATGTTCACGAGCGCAGTCTGAAACAGCACTTAATTGCTCAGGCTGTACACAAGGCTCTTGAACGTGAAGTGAAACCGGACATGGTTGTTGTCACCCCTACAACCGACGAAGAACGATGGGCTCTAAGGTGCGGTATCTGCATTTGCATGTTGTAGAAGGGTGGCCTGATTTGCACGATTCTCAGACTTATCAACATGATGGATGCCTTCGAATCTCTCCGATTGTTTGGAATTGCTGTAATTTTTTCCTCTTCGCTTCCTTCCGCGCCCCGTGTCCTCAAACCCCGCCTTTTAGCGTGAAGTCCCAGTGTTTGGTATCATACAAGATCAAATTATCATCGGCGTTATAGTACGTGGATCAACCACCCAATCGCATATGCCTACAGTTGATGACGCGTAGGATGAACTCCTGAGAAAGCCTGCCCCTGCAATGGAAAGGGCGACATCCCCGAGCAAGCGACCCTCAGAGTATGGCCAAAGATCACCGCGGAAGAAACAGAGGACACCAAAATTAGAGTCTGCCCCTCAGCAACTAAGCCTCATTACGAACTTTTACGCTTCAACAAAACCACAACCCGACCCACTACCCGAACCATCTCCTCACCTGCTGTACATACTGGACACCAAAACTCGTAATACAGATTCATTGCCGCCTCATGAAGATACGCTATCTTCGCGTCTGCAGCTCATGCTCTACCATCGCCTTCTTAGCGGGATTCTTCCCTCTTCAAGTCTAGGAGTTTTTGATTTCAACGCACTCTGGACCAAGTTGAGATTGAATCCAACGAAGCCTTTCTCTGTTCGCTTCATACGGCAAGCCGGACTGAATACCGAAATTGAAGGCGTCACGCCGGTCAACTGTCTTGACAGTCTAGTTCAAGCATGGTTCCAGCCCGCGTTCGATTTAGAGGTTGAAGGTGTAGCGAGCACCCTAGAATTGATATACCGTACTCAACCGCAGCGCAAATCCCGTTGGAAGCGTACACGTAGCGAACGGAGTGGTGACGTCACGCTTTCGCCTTGCAAGGATAACGGAGATAATCTACAAGATCTAGAAGCGATACACTTGGAGCAGGCCATACTAGCTAGCCTGTCGCATCTGAAGCACAAGGAACAAGATGCCAGCGCAGCCTCAGAGCACGCCGATCCTACAAGTGAAGGACAACCCCAGTCGGACGGCAGGTCGGCACAAGGCGATGACAAGGCTCAGGAAACCACGTTAACTACCCTAAAGTCTGGTTAGTCGTCTACGTCCATCGTAGTCCATGTGCATGCCCTTAACGCCGAATAGTCGCTCCTTCTTCCCCAGGGCCTGCACGCCATGTGGAGACATCAACGCTTAGGCGTGCAACTACTATGCCCGTGATCGCCAGTGGTTCTGAGGTACCTTCAGATGACGCGCTTGATCAAGTTCGCATCATCGGAACGAAGCAATTCAATGTGGATGACAAGATGCTGGATGATTACGTTGGCAGTATCCTGAAGTGGTGGTACGGCCACCGAGATCCCGCTGGCGTTAGCGAAAGCGAAGCAAACCGCTGCAGGTAGGGAGAATTGAACATATTATGCCTCACCTTGTTTGACATGGCTCCCCTAGTTCTTGCGAATATTGCAATGGCTGCGAATGGAGAGAGTCCAAGGCCGCGAGCAAATCTAGAAAGTCGCGCTTGACCCAACTTATACGCGAAGCTAGTCTGGCACCTGACAGGACAAAGTGAAAATGACTTCACGCTAATGATCGTGAAGCTACAGTCTTAAGTCTACACCCATAGAGTTTACAGCACATATGTATATTTTATCTATAGTCATGGTAGTTGTGTAGTTGCTGTCGGTACCTGATCGTTGTTACCGAAATGGCGACAACCCTGATCTGTGATCAAGAGGTTTTATCCCGCCCGCACCCAACTCATCTAACCTGGCTAACGCTGTATCACCACAACCACCATGAACGACAACGACGCTGACTTCTACGGCCCATATCTTCATTGGTCCTTCATGGGCAGCGTCATCCTCCTTCCTTCAGTCCAACTCAATTCACTCCCTGGCTTTCTTCTTGGATCGCTTTTAACCATAGCTGTATGTCTTACTGAGCGGTAACGTCGTTTCCCATTCTCGCCTTGGTTACAAGGCTGGCCTGACTGTCGTGAAACTCGCGTAGGTTTCTCACTTTCGCTGGCGAAAAACAATGGGTACCCTCTAAGGTCAAGGCGTCGAGATTCAAGTTTGCTGCGTGGAAGGCGTTGTCATACTGGATAGTCACGTTCCTTCGTCTGTGAGTGCCATTCGGAGACCTGTCTCAGGGAGCCCTCTGACAAGAAGACACGTCAGGATGTACATGCTTATCGCCATGTCACTGCACCTGGGGTGAGTTCAGTCTTGTGCACAACCTCGTGGCATCCATTTCTCATTAAGGAACAGCATCATAGTCGTCATCGTGAGTCTGTACATTTACCACCTTCGAAAGCCTTCTAAAGCAATGCGGTACCAAGGTGACGACTTTAGCAACCGCGCAGTTCTTCATAGAGTTTCATAAAGATGGCGATACGAGTTCACGTCTTCAGTACGTCTCTGTTGTAACCATCCTTGATCCAAGCGCGCTACTGATCATGTTTTCAATATAGCTTGGGCGTGCGTGAACCCCTACTAGAGCAAGGTGTTGAGTCTCCGTATCCACTCTCTTCTGCTCTCGCTCGCACGCGACGCCACAGGCCCGACCGTATCTATATACCACCAAGCGACTCTAACCTCGCTCTGGCTGGCGTAGTGCCCGTTCAGATGGATCTCACCAGCAGCAGTAGTACTGCCCTGGATGAACATCCTGGCGACGACGTTACATGTTGGGAGAAAGAAAGCACACCTCATCGTGCTGAACAACATCCATTTCGCATCTCAGACGAGGACGAAGACACCACACACTGATCTATGGATCATTTCCACCGCATCATCTGCATTCCGACGAACTTCCATTAGCGTAGATACTATGTAAATTACTACTATTGCGTCTTCAGCTTTATAGTACAGGGTTTCATTGTCTTCCCACCACGCCAGTGCGCTTTGCAACGAATCCTCCTCGTCTAGGCCCACCTGCTGGTCCCCCTTCGTTTTCCGCTGTTTTCCGCTGCCATTGGTCGATCAACCGTCCCACTCCAGTGTATGGTTGATCTGGAGGGGACCCGTTGGCTGGTGACTCGATCTCTTCTGGAGATGTCGCCTTGCGAAATCGACTAAGTACATCGTCGTCGGTGTGCTTTGGTTCATCCTTTTCAGGACGTCGTCCGGAAGGTGAGGTGGAAATAGGAGAGCGTCTCCGTTGTGATGTTTCTGGGTTGGCTGAGTGGGTGGGCAGTTGTAGCGACGCATCAACCTTGCGGAGAGGTTCTGGTTGGTATGTTGTTGGTGACACGGCTGTTGGTCGATTGAATGGGACATCAAAGGATGTCTTCCTAACGTTCAAAGGGCGAGACGGTACGCGCATGTCGGAGGGTTTGTCTGCTAGAGGTGGCGGCCCCAGACCGACGACAGTGGATTTATTGATAGCTTCATAATGCTGAACCATATCCGATATGGATGTTCGTCTGGCTGGACGGCGGGGAGTGTCTTCTGGGGGTGAAAGAGATGAAGACCCAAGAGCAGGGAGACCTGCCGATGGGGTTCCTGTTGAGCGGGAAGGAAACAAGAACATTGATTGTGGACGTGAGCGATTCGAGATCGGTGAAGGTGTTGGCGCCGTTGGTGAAGGCTGTGGTCTGCTTTCATTGGCTTCTGGTACTTTGCTCTCTGGTCGCGAGTCGCTTGACAAAGGTTGGGGAGATCTTGATAGTGGAAATGAAGTCGTAGTGGGAGAGTTCAAGTTTACTGTCGTTCGTTTGGATGGACTCAAACGACTAAGGTCGAGGTTCGGAGGAGGATTACTATCCTTCTTGCGATCTTTATCCCCGATCCCTCCTCCCCAAAGATCAACGAGATCGTGAACAGAACTCTGCCTCGCCTTGTGTTTCTGCTTTGCTTTGGGCGTGGCAGTCGAGGTGTTGGACGGACGGTTATACCCACTGGCGTCCTCAGGGCCCTCATCTTCATCAGCGCTTGACGGAATATCTACATCCTTTTCAAGACTTGCCGGTTTGCTCGAGATAGGTAATGGACTCCAGTTGTCCGAGAGAGGTTCCGATGATTGGAATTTAGAGTCAGACGTGCTGATATTGGCAGGGCGAGAAGGTACTCCTTTGGGCTTTGTTACAGAGGGCAACCGACTTCTCGATATAGGCGACTGAGGGAGTTCAGCAGAAGGGGTATTTCTTTCCGACTTAGAGGAGGCGATATCATTAAGCTTGGTAAAGCGTGAACCACCGACATCAGCATATGGGGATTTCTTCGTGGGCGACGAACGAAGAATGGGCTTAGTAGTTGCGTTGGTTGATTGCAATTGCTCTGTGTCAGACCCGGTGAGCCAATCTTTGGTCCCAGATTTAGTTGGAGCGATCGTGGAACGGGTATCCGAAGGTTTGTAGTCGCCGGGCTGAGCGAGGGACGCTGACGAGTTTGTGCGTTTACCAGTTAGGTTGGCCAAAGGTGGGATCTGGCTCGACTTCTGGGGTTCATGATTCTTGACGCTTTGCACAACACCAGTGTCCAAGTCTCGGCCGTGTAGGCCAGGGCTTACTTTAGAATCGACATCAACGCGTGATTCGACAGCGTTCCGCTGGCCACGCATAGCACTCCCCGTGACTTGAGCAGAACGAGAGCCTCCATGGTTAAAAGGCAAGTGTGAAGACTTGAGCAGGTCGACATCGTGGTTCAACTTCAAGCCCTGGAGCTGACTCGTCAGTTGAGTTCCAGCCCTGACGCCTATCACTGGCGGGGTTTTGCTAGTCGGACGCGTTGCGAAGGACGCGTCGAGCTCCTCAAGTGATGGGAATCGCGATTCCACCATTATATCGAGTGATAAAGGTTGATTCGAAGGAGGCCGAGGGGGAGCCAGAGGGGAAGCCGACTCAGCATGAGATTGAGGTGTCGGTGAGGATGCAGAACCACGCATCGGTTGCGTTTGCGCAGAAAGGTACGTCGCTCGTGTATTGGATGGTTGTGGTGAACGAGACTCCGGGCGATGACTCAATATGGCGAGTCCAGTTCTCAGCTTGCGAGCTTCACCAAGTGTAGGTTCTGGTCTACTTGATGGTTGGATGCCTAAGCCATCGAATGCGTCGCGTTCCTTGAATTTCGAAGGTATCAGTCTCGATCGTGTGTTGGACGCCGACATTCCAGCCGTACGAGCCGGGAGTAATGGTTCACGGATAGATGTGGAACTGACGGCGACGTCGCCACTGGGATCCTTGGGTTTGCCAGGTGGCGGGTCAAAAGCGTTCCAAAGCTTTTGACCGAAATCGTCTCCGAACCCATCACCCTTGTCTTTGTTCTGAGTCTGGAGAGGCTTAACTCCCCAAGCTGCATCACCGCCAGACTTCGCCGGCTCTCTGACTTTAGTGGCAGATATAGCCTTCCATGCCTTTTCACCCTCAGCGTCGAATCCTTCGTCAAGCCAGTTGTTTTGTACTGGACGATTGATATTTGTATCCGATACCTGAGTTGGCCGCGAGGGACTCGACGGGCGGGACGAGGTTGAATCAGAAAGGTCTCTGCTAGGGGCAGGCCTCCCTCGTCTCATAGGTGCAATCGCTTCAAGAACAGCTTCTCTAGCCTGTACTCCCGCATTCTTCGCCACTCCTCCAGTTGAAGGGGCTGCAGGTTGTGCCGCTTGGGAGCCAATAGCATCATGACGCGATGATTTATTGGGAGATGTATTCGCAAATTGGGAATGGCGGGGCGACAGCGGTTGGGAAGGCGGCACATTGTATTTGAATTGGGACTTGGTGCCTCGTAAGCGGTGAACTTGATCAAGCAATTCAAAAGCAGTTGGGCGATGGACACCATGTTCCCTGAGCATCGAGGCTGGACCATGCGTGAGTAGCTTTCTGTGTGACAATGTTGGAGGCATACCTATCAGAGAGTTCATTTGTGTGGAGTATACTGGGTAAGGTGGAGTTCTGTATTGAACATTGAGGATCGCGAGGGGACCATGCTCTTCGAAGGGAGTGGTGTAATAGCAGAGCTTGTAAAGCAGGACACCCAACGCCCATACATCACTCTTCTCGTCCACGGGGCGCCTTAGGTATAGGTCGACCATCTCTGGGGCCCTATACTGAAGGGTTGTATGTCGATTGAGATCAGCCTCCAGTGCCCTCACTTCTTCCGCGGTGGATGGAGGCCGTGGTGAAACTGTCGTTGCAGAACCAAAGTCACAAAGCTTGAAAGAGGTAGGTGAAGATTGGAGGATGTTTTCGACTTTGAGATCTCGATGCAATAGTGGGGGTCGGGAACTATGCATATAGGCCACACCCTCGCAGACGTCCACAAATATCTGGAGGATCTCGGCTTCCGTCAAACGCTCCCGAAGACGGCGATTCATCATGTCAATTATTCCGCCACCTAGAAGGGAGAATGAGAGGGCTTCAGGGTAAAGCACGCCCACGTATCGCACCAGGACAATACTCCATCAAGATGAACACTTCGTACGTGCCATTGGGCAGTCTGTGCCAGGCAGCGTCAATGAGATGTACGATGTTTGGATGTCCTTTCAAGAGTCTCTGAAGCAGTTATTGTCTCAGCTAGCGCGTAAGAAAGCACAAAGAGAGACAGACCATCACGTCGACTTCCTTCTTAACCTCAGCCAACATAGCTTCATTCTCAACCGCGATGCGTTTCAAGACGTGATGTGTGGTGTTATATACAGGTGTGGCAGTCCGTACAAGATAAACGTGAGCGAATCCACCTGAGATTGAGTAGCATCTAGCTTGGCAAAGTCCATTGATTGCAGCATTGCATACCTTGGGACAGATAGCGCTCGACCTGGACGTTGAACTGGCCAACAGCGATCGTTTGACCCGGGACCAATGTCCCTTTAGATTGGCCGTACATCTGGTACGGCATTTGGTTCGCCATGGAAGGAGAAGGGGTATCTGGGCGAAGGACGTGGTGGAAATCAAAAAGAGGTCTTGCAACACGAACTGCAGCAGCAGCCGAGGGTTGCCAATGTAACATCGCCCACAAAAGGAAATATCCAGGGTCACGTCCTGGCCACGTGACGCGCGGTGATGAACGGTTAACTTCCTTTTCGGGAGGACTGGATTAGATTCCGGAGTTACTCCAAGGTTACTGAGCTGACACAAGAGCGGCCTCAACCGTTACCTCTTTCTTCCCTTCCACTACCATCTTGCTGCCTGATGAGTGAACTCCTGCACAACGTTTTGCACCAACATGTACCCTACTCTCGGCCATCCACTCCAATCTCCCAACAACATCAGATTGGCTTCGTTGGGCTAGGCGCCATGGGCTTCGTAATGGCAAGAAACCTGGCTATACACCGACAGCCAGGCTCTATCCCCGTACTCGTATGGAATCGTACGAAATCCAAGTCAGAGGAACTACAAAAACTGCTAGGCGACGGTAAGATTCGTATCGCCCAAACTGTCGAGCAGATCGCTCTGGAATGCGATGTAATCGTCACCAACTTGGCCAACGATCTAATCGTCAAAAGCATCTACACACAGTTCTCGAACGCTCTCAAGGTGCGTTACCTATCCGGCATCTTCCTTCCGACAACTCAGCGTCTCGCCGTTAGAGCGATGCTTCGTCTGGAAAGAAGATATTCGTTGAAACAAGCACGGTATGGCGCCCTTTGTGTGGACCCTTACTTACCTCACCGACTCTCCTCAGATTTACCCGTCTCTTGCTGGTAGGGCGTTCACTCAAGCATTCGAGGGGTCAGGAGTGGTTAACCCTTGCCCCTAGGGGAGTTGGACGAATTAATCACGTCGAATCCCAAGCACCATCTCATCACATCTCCTGTCTTCGGTACACCTGCAGTCGCAGATAAAGCACAGCTTCTCATTGTGATGAGCGGAGACTATCTAGCAAAGAAGGAAATTGCCCATCTCTTCGTCCCTTCAGTTGGTCGAAAGGTGATCGACCTGGGAGGAAATCTTGAGAAAGGTGAGTTAGACAAGGCGGTCCTCATGCAACACTAAAATTCCTCCTCAGCTCCGACTTTCAAGCTGATTGGAAACTCGATGATCCTTGGCAGCATTGAAGTGCTGGCAGAAAGTTTCACGCTTGCAGAAAAGTCTGGCATTGGTTCCAATGATGTATTAGACCTCATTAAAGGTATGATGTTCGTGTGGAGAAATGGCTGCAGATCATGCTAAAGCTTACCTCCGTAAATTTAGACCTTATGCCTGCACCAGGGCAAGTTCCTGTCACGAGGATTTCTTCCCCTTCCTGACTCCAGTTTGTATCAAGAACGGTCGCTTATGCCGACAAAATTGCCCACGACAAGTTTGACGGATCAGTTGGCTTCGCTGTTGATGGAGGCATCAAGGACGCTTCGTAAATTTCCTTTTATCTTCGTCTAAATCACAAATTGCCTATACTGAGCCCCATATCTAGACATATACGCCGCCTCACCGCTGAACTTAACTCACCCATGCCCGTAATTGATATTGCACATCAACATCTTATCACCGCGCGCGCCATTCACGCGAATCAAGTCGCCCAAGGCAAAGAGCAATTCAAGACACTCGATTGGAGTGGCTTGGTTGCAGGTCCTCGCGTTGCAGCGGGTCTTGACGGGTTTGACAGCCAGAAGGTGAGATTCTCCTTCACAAGAGTCGCTTAAGTATGGATGGTTGATGTCATTGTTAGCATGCCACCGTTGTGCGACCAGAGAAGATCGATGATTAAATGACTGGCCCATCAAAGAAACATGTATAGATATTTCTCCCGTTGTTTTTCGAACCGATATCCTCAATATATTTTCCCCTTATTGTACGAGCGCAACTTAATTAACTTAGGAGGCCGTTCAGGAATCCGCGATCAACAATATTGGAAACAACGAGGACTTTCTCAAGAAATATACAAGGACACGTTCTGAATTTTATCCGTATGATGACGTTCAGTGGGTTATACATGGGTGTCTGGGAAACCTTTTACTGTGCGACAGCCGCTACACATTCAATCTCCATAGCGGCGCCAAGCGGTAGAGCTGCTACGCCAACGCATGTTCTTGCAGGAAAGTTCCCTGGCTCAAAGAACTATCAAAGTTTCCAGCACAAGTCAACTGATACTGTCCGAAGCACGGTTAAGGCCACCATCGACATACCTCAGTGTACACCTCATTCATTGGAGCAAAATCATCCTTTAGATTAGTCAGGTAGAGATTGACTTTGAGGATGTGTTTGAGACTTGATCCAGAGGCTTTCAAGACGATCTCCAGATTTTTGATAGCTGCACGCTATAGAGTATAGAGAGTCAGTTGAGCTGGATATGAAAGTCCTGAGATCTGGGAGGTAACTCAACGGTCTGCCCTTGGACGCCACCATCCACAAGTTTTAGATCCCTGTCACAACCAATATTTCCCGAGGCGTACACCACTCCATTAGAGACAACGGCTTGAGCTATGTAGTACAGGGATGAGATGACTATCGATGACTATCCTGCCCTTGAAGGCGGACGTACAGTAGATAGGGAGAGGAGGGTTGGCTTCCTCGGTGAAGATAATCTTTCTGTCAGACATGCCTGAGCCACTGCTTGAAGGAGAGACACAGACAGCTGGAAGTCATCGATACCTGGCTTATATATGTGGTATCTGACCCAGCCCCATGGAGGATGGAAGATCAGGCGTTCAGCCGATTCATCAGGTTATACACATGGATAATTGTGCAGCGTGCTTCGCAGAATACGGCCGCTGCCTTGTGACCACAGAAGGTATGATGAAATGGCTTACAACATACGAAGCATGCCTGATTATATCCTCACCTTCTTGTACAGTTTATTCTCGCATCTCCCATTCATCGGACGAGCACAAGATCAACAGCAACATTCAAGTACATCAGGAGTCAAAGGGGATACTCCTGCTTGCCACAATAGTTGTTGGTCTCTGTCTCAAGAATCTTTTGGAGCATTGTAAAAGTACACATTTTCTTACTTCCTCTGTCATGAGACGACTGATGGTGACTTCCCCCAAGTCCCCCAAGAAACTCCTTACTGATACATTGGTGTGTGGTTTCTCCGTTTATTGAATGACGGCCGCTATGCAGTCGATTTCCATAACAGCACCGAGTGGCAATGCCGCTACGCCAACGCACGTTCTGGCAGGATATGGCTCGCTCGATGTGTCAAAAATAAAATAGGGCCCCCCGCAGAAACTTTTTCAAAAAGTTGTCCCCCGCAGAAAGTCAAGTCAGTACATTGCAGTGATTGTCCCCCCGCAGATAGACGTACATGGGACATGGTCCCCGCAGATAGTGATGTTTAAGTACGGTCCCCCGCAGATAAAATTTGGTAAACACAATTTGTGATGCCCCCCGCAGATTGGTCAAATAGTCCACCTTGTCAGTGTGCTCCCCGCAGATTGATGAGATGACACACCTAGTCAAGGTGCCCCCCGCAGAACATGGGATGTGACGGGCATGAGACAGCGAAGTCAACTGCCCCCCGCAGAAGGAGTGTGACAGAGGTGTGACACCATGGAATTGGATGGCCCCCCGCAGAAGAGACTTCAAGGGAGTGGTTTTCAGACGTCCCCCGCAGAAGTTGAAAAAAATCATCCGAAAAATTAAGTAAAATTAATATTTAATTTGACTTAGCAGAAACGTAAGCAGAAATTTTGGTACAAACTGGCCAAATATGGAAGTAGCAGACAGAAATCATATTTCTTCCTCTTCGACACTGCTATCATCATCGTCGTTCCCTACGTCAACCAGTAGTCCTTTGGCTCTTAGCATGCTTGGCAGAAGAGTTCTCTGAGGCAAGGGAATGCGATGCTGAGTCCCATATAACACCTCGGACATGCCATGAAACTCGAATACCGCAATAATATGCTCTGTAAAGGAGATAAACCTGTCGTCGGTATTGGGGAAACTGTAAAAGAGGTGGGGAAAGTAGAAGCTTGTGTCTTCAGTTTTAAGGGTAAGGGCCCCATCGCCTTGCCGGGATGAGGCCCGCCGGGATGAGGCCCCATCACCTTGCCGGGATGAAGGTGTTGGGTTCCAATTTGCATCTCGATATCTTTCGAATATTGATGGCAGATGAGACTGGGTAGTTCGTGGGGCAGTTGTAGACTTGAAGGTCAGGTTACAGGTGTTCATAAAGGAGATGTGCCCAAGATAGTGGCAGTCCTCAAAACGATCAACCTCAAAGTGGGCCACTTCAAGGGATGGAAGCTCTACCGTTGGTGGCGGTTCAGCAAAGATAATCGAATAAGAAAGCTAATATTTGGTTAGATTCACCAGTTCATATTGAGTGATAGACTTACCAATAAACGCATGAGCTTTTTGGCAGATTGTAGCATGGTAAAGAGGTGACCGGCCTCTATTAAAGGAGTTTTGTTTGGAGAAGCGAGTTCAAGCACCTGGAGAGCCGGGAAACAAGGACTGATACTCCTTGGTGCATCCATTAGGGACACGTTGTAGAGTCGGAGGACAGAGACATCCTGAAATTGCTTATAATGATGAAGAATAGGAATAATGGGTGGTGGATACTTTCTATCCGTGGTGAAGAAAGGAAGAGTAGAGATCTGGCCTTGACTTTGAAGGATAGTGTCGAGAGAGGTGCTGTGGAGCGCTGGTTGAAACTGGCCGTAGCACCGAACATGGATAGGTAGGGAACCGACATGGGCAAGGCATTTGGACACAGCTCTGCTACTGAGCGTGATGTCAACCTCATCCCAAAGCTGGGGAGTATGGTTGGCAATCCTGCACCAGTCTCTACAGATCACCCTGAGAGACAGCCATGGATGGGTGGCTTGAAGGTTGAAGCCATGCCTGGCAACGATGTCATTGAGAGAGGATGAGTAGCCGTTTCCCTGTGACCACTCAATCTGATAAGACGGGCAGAGCTGCATGTAGGAAACAAAGATCCTGGACTGGATCTCCAGAGGAACAGCAGAGAATCTATGGTTGTCATTCATCAGATGTATACCACAATAGAGAAACTCCTTCACTCACCTTGAGGGAGACATGTAGTCGATGTGAGAGAGAGAAAAGCAACTATTGATGAGATTTGATAAGATCATTTCATCGGGGAAAATATAAATAGATTGGCTTGGAACGTCGACAACAATCAGCGTTCTCCAAAGATTAGACTGTGAAATATAAAAAACACATATGTAAAGGCAAAGATTCCGCTACAAAGGAACAGACCACTCCACTGGGGGATCATACCTCCCATTTAAAGTCATGGGGATGATAAAACAACAATTCACCACCGTCGATCTTTTTCCAAATACCCACTCTGAGAGGATCTGGCATCTCCTCCCTCTTGATATCTACACCCAGGTGATGTGCAGCGTCAGTCTCAGCATTGGACACTGGACTGGTGTTTGCTGACAATGTCGTTATTAGGTCTGGAGTGGAGTTGCTGCTTTTGAACCAGCATCATCATCGTCAGTAGCAAAAGACGTGAAGTTGAAGAATTCTTCGCACTCGTTATCTGCGGTTTGGGAGGGTAGATCAGAGCCGGATGGTAGGTGACTGGGATCCAGGAGCGGGAGGTCAGCGGCACCGCCGATTCAAAGTATTTCGTCTATGGTACTTGATATACCGTCCATGATACTGGTTTGACCGCCACCGTCACTGGCATCCCACTTGGTCTTCATCCGTTTGGGAGGAGACAAGGCCTCGGTATGAGAGGCAGACATTCCGGGCGGTGGTTGGGGAAGTTCTGCAACGGGGTGGTATGGGGGAGGCAGGCCCAACCTTCAACGGCCTACGTTTTGCGGGCGCAACTGGTGCCTTAGGCTTCGTGGGTGGTTTCGTTTTGGGAGATTTAGGGATTTGAGGGGAGTTGGTAAGGTTAGGTGTCGTACTCGACGCGTCATCAACTTTCCCTGTCGCTGATCCCTCAACACTACCCTTTCCACCCTTATCCTCGTCGCCATGCTTATCCACCACCAATCCTGACTCTGCAGATCCCATCGTCGATCGCGGCGTATCTTCGGGCGCAGAGGGTGAACAAGAGGTAGACCCTTCAGAGTTTTCGTATCGTTCCGTACTGGAAACGTTCGTAGAATTCGATAGAAGAGCTTGAGGATCTTGAGATGATGACGGATGCGTGGATGTGGATGTGGACCTCCAGGTGAGATAGTCCCACCATGTACCCTCTTGCCCATGTCCATGTCCATGCCCTTGACCATGCTCTGCGTGAACGCCAACATCAGCACCAGGTGGAGGTGACGTGGACGCGTCGTCACCATCCAAAGTTCCCCCTACATCCCCAACTGATGTTCCTCCCCCAACCCCTTCATTTTCAGAATTAGAGATCGACGGAGACGTGGCAGGGGTGGACGATGGCGCGGTTGAATCCGTCGTATGTGTACTAGTATCAGCCCTGGACGTGGACGTGGTAGACGCGGGTTCCTGTCCAGAAACGGTGGCATCTGAACTGGGAAAATGGAGCACGACGGGGTCGACATGGGCCTTCGGGGTAATGTCAGAAGCACATATCGCAGGCGTATCGGAAGCTTGGGTATCTAGGTAAGAGAGGTAAATAGAATCAAATGGAGTCTTAAGAATGGAATTGACACTTCAGGCTGTCACTTTACTGAACCTATAAGGTGTAAGAAAGTGAACAATTAATACACCAAAAGGGTTGTTTTTCATGGACATGTCCAAGGTTTGGGCATGTCCTGCCTCTTATCCTTGGGCATGTCCAGGGGTTTGATTTTTCTGCACCAAGTTCAACTTTGGGCATGTCCCAGTGTGACATGGGTCACAGGGCATGTCCATCTCTGGGCTGACTTAGTGTTTTTGGGGAGTGGGTGAGTGGGCATGTCCAAATTTCTGGACACATATTTCTCACATGTTATTAATATCAACCATATACATCTTTCAGTTGGGCATTCAATAATATAATTTCCTTTTATTGGTATATAGTGACCACCTACAAATGTGTTTTAGACTTGTTGAAGATACAGAAATTGGTTGTGGTGGTAGTGTAGGCATAACGGAATGAGTGGGCATAACTATGTCTACAAGTGAAGTTTACCACTGGAGTCAAACCATAGGGGACACTGCAGCTGCTTATATACCCCCAACCAGCATGTCAAGACAAGCTTGACATTGCACCCTTTTGGTGTAGGGGCTATAGTGCATGGCTGGTGCATATGTAAGTCCTCTTACAGATGTGGAGTACCTCACATGCTTACTGAACTTTGAAATGTGAACCTCCAAATTAAGTGGACTTAGATTTTTCTATTCTCACATAGTTTTCATGTTTGGGCATGTCCATGCCCATATACATTTTACTCTTGGGCATGCCCGTAACCATATACTTCTCGCATTTGGGCATGCCCACGCCTATAAGATTTTCACTCTTGGGCATGTCCATGCCTACATATTTCTCAGTCTTGGGCATGCCCGTAACCATATGCTTCTCGCATTTGGGCATGCCCATGCCTATATAAATTTCACTCTTGTGCATGCCCATGCCTATGTGGTTTTCACTTTTGGGCATGTCCACGCCTATATGATTTTCACTTTTGGGCATGTCCACACTCAAATAATTTTTACCTTGGGCATGCCCATATCTCTACAGTTTTCCCATTTGGGCATGCCCATACCTTTCTAGTTTTTATGTTTGGGCATGTCCATACTCATATAATTTTCACTCCTGGGCATGCCCACACCTTTAAAATGGTTATACTTTTGGGCCTTAATATATCCTTCCTTAAATAAAGTTCCTAGTTTGACCGTGAGAATATTCTTTCAACTTTATGAGATATTTTTCTCATGTTCTCTGATTATTTTTACAAGGCCAGCCAGTTGCTTCTCTTATACACTGAGCTAGAAGTGGGTAATAAGTATGTATAAGAGTCTACATTTCAATTTTTAGACCTTAGACAATGGAGCCTCATATCTTTTCAAGTAAAGTAAGTTTCTGTTATTCTTCTAGTAGATATGAAACCCTCATCTGTTAAAATAAGGCAAGTTCTTCCAGTTTGGACATGTCCAATACATGAAAAGGTAGATGCTTGGACATGTCCAAAATGAGGTAATTCAAACATATGGACATGCCCAAGTAATCAGAAAAAATATTTCACAAGTCTGAAGACAGACACATTTTCATAAGCACATATTCATTCATAAGGCATAGAGTTCATACAAATGCATACATCATATATATAGAGATGAGAATGTGAGCAAGGCATAATGAATAGGATAAAGAAAGAATGTATAGATGGAAAAAACATTTTCATAAATGCAAGAAGCAAGAAACTCAGCGGCGACGGCGGCGAGACTGGGTTTTACGCTGAGGAGAGTGGACTTTAGCACCCTTGCGCCGCTTTGGAGGGGGTACAGATGGGGGACTACGAGGAGTAACTAATCGGGCAGGAGGGGGGGTAGAAGGTAGGGGAACTTCAACATCCTCCGAAAAATCAATCTCACCTGCATCGCGCAGAGTACCATCTGGGCGAACAGCAGGACCACAGAGTTGAGGATGAGTAGACAATGCCTGACGTGAGGTTGATGCCTCTGATTGCAGAGGTAGACGAGATGGGCCAGCTTGAGGGAGGTCTTTATAATCCCACTCTGCTTCAGGTTGATTGGGATCCAAGTGCGGAGGCAGTGGGAGAGGAACATAAAAGACCGACTCATCTTCATCGTCTTCGAGAATCGATCCGGGTGCTGTTGACGATTCACCCTCAGGTTCCTTCGAGAGATCCTCAGCGTATTGTTCGCAGTCCTCAACACGAAGGAGAACGGTACCATTGGTGTCGATGACCAACGGTATACGCCCTTGGGAAGCCAGTGGCAAGTCGCGAGCACCTATCCGTAAGGGTTAAGCATGATAGAGAAACAGAAAAGTCACAAACTTACGTTGAGACCATGGACGTATAGCAAATAATTGCGAATACTCATGATCATAGAGCTCGCGGTCTTTGCAGCGAATCCATGGTTCAACAACTTTGCTAACATGCTTCAAAAGGGCATAGCGAACTTTGTATCCAGAACTTTGAGAGCCGGGGTGAAGGAATCCAGCAGGCCAGTTGAGAATGACCATTTGCTCTTGGTACGCACTCGAGTCCCAAGTCGCCCATGGCATTCCTTTGATGAGTGCTGGATCAACAGGGTTACGCTCACGCTGAATAACATCTAGACGGCAAAAGGAGGGGATGAGAACAAGAAGACAAGACACAAAGAAAGACTTACTATACATCACAACCCCAAGCTCTGAGAGTACCCGCCGATGCATGTCACGCTCACTCTGCCGCCCATGAATAGTAAAGTCAACATCAAGGAGCCACAGGTACGGCGGGGGCTTGCGGGTTTTCTGTTGCTCAGCGGCCAAGGATTTCTCCCGCTGAGTGCTGAGGATGGGAACTTAGCCTTTCTACAAAGCAAGATAAGAGAATATACGCACACAAGAAGGCTCTCGACAGCATGGAGATGGTGCTGCCAATTTGCGGTCCACCCTGACTTGAGGACATCGGGGAGAAGGGGAGTGCCCGACCAAACTTGACGGATTGGGACACCCTTCTTCGTCTGCGACAGGGCAAATATGTAGCCGAATGAGTGTATATCATATAACTCGTAATCATGCCTGCCCTGTGGTTACACAATGAGAAGGATATAAACAATATAAATCAGTGAAGCTTACAAGTTGTGTATACTGGAAAGCGATCTTCTCGACTTGTTTACCGATTTGACCAGTCCGATGCATGTCACTGACAGAGTTTGTGGTGGCCTTCTCGTACCAATCGCAGACAAGTTGCATTTCGCGCTCGCGCTCACTGGCAGGTAGAGCCATCATTGCATGGTATGCAGGCCCAACAATGGTTCGGGTATATTCCGGAACCGGCACTAGCATGGCTACAGTGAGCACGATGCAAACGATGGAGGTAAAAGGCCATGCTAGTCTCCTGACTAGGGAGGGAAGGACACGCTGGTCTACTGACCAGAAGTGTCAACGGCAACCTGATCTAGTGACCAGAGTTGCCGCGAGGAAAGGAGAAGGAGGGGAGGGGGAGAAAATGAAT